>JAADWY010000573.1:0-21088 GCA_023336355.1 Pythium dissotocum
AGCGGGCGAGAGCGCTACACGCCCGAGCGAGAGCTCCGGAACGGTCACTATTTTTTCATTGTCATCCACTTGCAAGTAGATCGGCCCAATCCACTTACTTGTGTCAAAAGGCAATCCATCCACTTACAAAGATTAATTCCTCAGCCTGCGTCTTCAGGTTAGTTTCCACTAAGGCGCTGTTTGGTGATCTTGGATGTTTCTGCGTTGGCAGACGTTCTGGATGGCAACAGACGCTTCATGCTTGAGCAAAAATCATCCGTTTACGATACCTATTTGCAACCAGTTCGCGTGTAAACAAATGGTCGCCAACTTGACTGCAGTCTGCCAGCAGAGAACATGTTTGAGTGAATTGCAATATATTCAAAACTGTGCAGGACAGCCATTAATTGAAACTCAGAGATGTCCACAGCACCCACCAATGCTAGTCCCGGTACAGAATGTAGAGATAGTCTGATTCGAACGATACTGCGTATCCATTTGATTGTGTTGAGGAGACCGTGGAGAGTTGAGCAGTGAAGACCAAAACATTCCGCGGGAAGCGAGCGACAGAATTCTTGCAGTATCCGGCACTTCCATCCGTTCCTTGAATGCGGGCTTGCACCAGTAGAGGTCGCTCTGGCACCCACTACACACAGTGCTTCAGTAATCATTCACAAGGCAGCACTTAAGGTGGAGTCCGCGTGAGCGGAGACTCGACAGAAGTTTCAACTCATTCCAGCATTTGCCTTCTGCAGCACAAGCCTCCTCTCCTTCCCACCCACCCACCCAACACCACTAGTATGAAGGTCTCTGTTATTCAGCTTATCGCCCTCTGCGGAGTCGCCGCATTCGCTGCCCAGCCGGTCATGGCTCAGCAAGTGACGACGTGCGACGTTGAGTGCGTGGGTCCGTACAATGCCTGCAGTTGGGAAGCCCTCAACTCGCCAGACCAGAACGCGGCGCTCAAGGCCTGTGAAAATGCCCAGTTCGTGTGTGTCAAGTATTGTATCGCCAAGAACGGCGAGGTCCCGTACGTGTACAAGCCATCCCCGCACCCAGAGGCCGTTGAGACGCCAAACCCAACCAGCACCAAGGCACCAAAGACAACGAACCTGCGCGTCTAGAACCTCAGCAACAAGAGAATACCACGAGACGCGTCTGTGGATCTCATTTCCATATTTTGATACGACTTCTAAAAAAATGCCATAAGTACCGTTTGCATGAGTTCTATTGTTCTCCTCATTTTGCGGTGGAGACCGAGGTCTGTGGGGATCTCACTAAGTCTTGCCGACACTATGGACTCAAAAGACCACTGGAAATGCCTGCTTTACTTTGACTGCATGGCGTGCGGACTCACGACGATCCCGGAAGCGCCGTACGGCATTTAAAACCGACATCAATCTGTGGATGATTCCACTAGAATACGCCGACAGGAGATTTCTAATCGACGCGTGCGATTAGTACGTCCATGCTTCGAAGCAGCTCCGAAAGACGAAGTGTCAACACTCCGTGAAGTACAGGACAGTACAATCCTGAAGTTCTCCGATACCACGTGTCCCAGGCATCCACCAAACTACCACACCTTCAATGTACTTTACAGATTGGTAATGGTACTCCATCACGAGACCACTTCAATGAAGCACATACTATCCAGCATGCTTCATTGAATCGGCTTCGAGATGGAGCAAGGAGCCTGCGTCTTCAGCTTCGTTTCCACCAAGGCGCTGTTTGATGATCTTGGATGTTTCTGCGTTGGCAGACGATCTGGATGGCCGACAGTCTCTTTGTGCTTGATTGTAAACAAAAATCATCCGTTTACGACAGTTGCAACCACTTTGCGTGCAAACAAACAGCCGCGAACGTGACTGCAGTCTGCCAGCAGAGAACGTGTCGACTGTACTGACTTAGCACTTTTGTTGAGACTACGTACTGTCCACCTCGCCCAAGACATAGAGACAGACTGAGTCGCATGTGCAGACGCAGAATGCGTGGTTTGATTGTGATGGAGAATCCCATACAAAGGCGAGGTGTAGTATTGGAGACCGAAAACAGTCGGCGGGAAAGACAGTGAAAAATACCGTGCACGGTGCAGTTGCTGCCATCCGGAACGGAGGAATACTGTACATGGCGTGGCTTGCACCAGAAGAGATCGCGCTGGCACCCACCAACCCACAGTAAACATTCGCGAGACAGCTCTTGGGGTGAGGAGCTTTCGAGTGAGGAGACTCCGCAGCTTTTCAACTTCATTCATTCCAGCATTTGCCATCTCCAGCACAAACCGTCTCTCCACTCAACAACATCATCATGAAGGTCTCCGCTATCCAGCTCATCGCCCTCTGCGGCCTCGCCGCGCTCGCTGCCCAGCCAATCGTGGCTCAGGACGTGACGACGTGCGACGTCGAGTGCGTTGGTCCGTACAACGCCTGCGGTTGGGAAGCGATCTACTCTTCGGACCAGAACACGGCGCTCAAGGCGTGTGATGCTGCCCACGACAAGTGTATCACGGAATGTATCGCCAAGAACGGCAAGGTCAAGTACGTGTACAAGCCGTCGCCGCACCCAGAGGCCGTCGAGACGCCGAAGCCAGCCAAGACCAAGAAGCAGGCCACGACCAAGGCGCCAAAGACCTCGAACCTGCGCGTCTAGAGCCTCAGCAGCAAGAGAACACGACCAGAAGCCCTTGACCGTGTGTAGGTCTCCTTTAACCGTATAAAAGTCGAATAAATATGCCGTTTGTAAGCGCTTCAGCGCTATCGCTTTCATCTTCGTCAAGTGTTCCACCACATACGCGTACACACAACGAGGCTCTGTGTCTTCGCAGGCAACTCATCGAAGCCAGCGCATACTGGCGTATCAACTGCCGTGAGCCGGAAACGAGGCGACGCGACGTCCGCGATCCACGTCGGCACAATATAGATAGGTTTGTAGAGCTCATGGAGATGACACCGCAGGTCTCAGAGAGCCGCCAGAGTGAGTCAGGAAGCGCCGTGAGGTTCCAGTTGCCATTCGACCAAATGAACTGGAATGGGACCTGAGACCGTGCCATCCAGTCCTCCGGAACGGAGGTGAGCTCGTTGAGCATCGCCGCCTCCGTCCACTGTACGACAGTCGAGTCCTTGACAACGATCGACATGAGTCGGTGGAAAGACTGGATCTTGGGAGGAATCTCAAGCTGTGGGCAGCTGATTAGGAAGAGATCAGCGAGTGATGACTCGTCGAACCGCTCCAGAATCTGACCCAACTCTGACGCAGTACCCTGTAAACCCAGCGTAGTGCAGCTGATCTCGCGGCCGAGACAAACCTCCTTGGTCGAGAACCACGGATGGACTCGATGCATGCACCCAAACTCCTGATGCGGAGGCGTGTGGCGGAACATGCCATTTGGCGTTAGCGCGATCGCTAGGACTGCGATGCTGTACACTGGAAGCAACACGTGCGCGAGCCGCATGAATACACCGGGGCGACGCCTGATAGTTGGGTGAAACGAGTTCGCTGGCAGTAATCCGAGCTTGGCTAACGTCCTCACTCGCGCGATTTCTTGGGCTGTGCTGTGAAGCTTGAGCAGAGCCAATAGCGAGTTGCAAAACGGAACCACGCTGAGCACGCGTTCCACCTCACGCGTTGAGTTGGCGAAGCTGTCCAGATAGTCGAGGATGTGGACTCGGTCGATCCAGATCGTGACGATCGGAAGATACATCCAGATCGGCAGCAGCGTACCCCACACGAAATCCAATACAAGGTCTGTCAGCAGACACGCGATGCGCTCTTTCACCAAGTTCTTCTTGAACACGCGGCGGAAAACGAAAGACGAGATGCTGTTGAGGAAGATCACGACGGCGTAGACGAGGTTGAGTTGCAGGTTGCTGATACTCTGGCTCGCCGACCGTGCTGCTGCGGTTTGGGTCGCGATCTCGATCACCTCGCCGGCGAAGAGTCGCACGTCGAAGTAGGGCCTACGAATGCCCACAGCTTCGTTCCATTTCTTGTACCAGGATATGAGCTTCTTCATAGTTGGCCGAGCTGGGTAGCTGGAGGATCCTCTCTGATGGTCGGCAGTGGTTTTCGCCTTACAACTGGACGCCGCTTGCCACAGGATTCGCAAAGCCGCAACGACGAACAAGCTGCTGAGCACGGCGTACCCGAGCGCGACGCGAGAGCTGTTGGCCATGAGGAAGACGTTGGTCTCCCAGTACTGGAAGTAGATGCGGAACAGCAACACCAACGAGCCGTTTGTATCGTTTTGCATGTACAGCACAGCGAATAGAGGGAGTAGTGCGGCGTTAAAGACCACGAGAAAGAATACCATTACCCGAATGCACACTCTCACGCCGGGGCTGAACGTGGTGACGTCATGGATGACCTGGGGCGGCGAGGGGTGCAGATTAAGGGGATGGTCGACGACCGGCGCGATGCCTGTCGCCGTCACGGTGCTGGCAGACACTGATACGTTGACACGCGGTCTGTCATTGGCATAGATGCTTCTTGAGGTATACGGCTGCTTCAGGTAAGACAGTGGAGACCAATTATAGCAATCACATCATGAGCAGCAGCTAAATTTGATCCAGCCAGCACACACTTCATGTCAGTATTTCCCAACCCATTTATGAGTTTTTCGTTTTAGTGACAGTACATGGCTACATGCTGATGCCAATGTCCATTGTGCACAAGTACCCTCGTGTACTCGCGCTCTGACCAACTAGACTATCGATTATGAGCATACTACGCGTGGTCGAAGGTATGGAGGTAGTGTCGTGGGCTTGTAACAGATTGGCGTCGCGATTGCGAGTAGCATAAACTCTCGCCCAGCAACGCTTGGAAACGACAGGAGCCACCGAGAAGTTTGTCCCAACCATCGAGATCGCCCTCGCTGACGACGATTGATGCCAAACGGACTCGGGTAACTGAGTGGGTCGGGGGTTCCCATCAAGCAGAAGTACTTCGAGGTGGACGTTGGTCCGTTCTGTCCAGTCGTCAGGAATGGACGTCAAATTGTTGTCGCTCAAGCCGAGCAAAAGCAGCCGCGGCATCTCGTACAACAGGTCCGGGAATGATGTCAAACCGCACGCACGGCAGATAAAGTACCGCACATTGTTCCAGTGGTCTCTCACGAATGACAGTACCCGCGATCCGTCAAGATGCTCCATGTAGATCCACTCGATGGACGGAGCGATTGGTCCACATACCATCGCCGCTTCACTCCACTGTACAATCGTGGAGTTCTTGATGATGATCGATGTAAGCCGCTTGAAAGACTGGATCTTTTGTGGCATCTCGAAGTCTCGACAGCCGACCACGATCAAGTCGGATAGGGATTCTTCGTCGAAGAGATCCATACTTGGTCAACTTCTGACGACGAGCCCAGAATACCTAGTCTTGACCGATTGATCTCCCGAATGAGACACGATTCCTTGGTTGCAAACCATGGGTGGACTCGATGGATGCAGTCATATCGACTGTCCATGGGTAGTGGGTGGAAGATGCCGTTGGCTCTGAGGGTCAAGACCAGGATGGTGAGACCGTAGACTGGGAAGAGCACATGCGTTGCGCGAACGAACCCACCACCACGAACACGGCGAATGCGTTGGTCGGGTTTTGACGGACGCTGAGAGGACCCTCGAAGAGATTGTTGCTCGCACGAGGGCGTCGTCGCCGAGACGTCTTGCAACGCATTATGAAGCTTGAGCAGACTCGAGCAGGAGCTCAAGAACGGGATAATACTGAGTACGTACATCTTCCACGATATGATCAGAATCCGTTCGATCTCTCGCGTTGAGTTTGAAAACGACTCCATGTAGTCGATGATGTGCTCGCGGTCAAGCCACAGATTGACGATCGGACGGTACATCCACACGGGCAGCAGCGTCCCCCATACAAAGTCCAGCACAATATCACTCAGCAAACACACGATGCGGGCCTTGAGCGTACTCGTCTTAAACACGCGATGGAAGACGGACGCGGAGATGCAGTTTAGGAAGATCACGACTGCGTAGATGAAATTAAGCGGCGCGTTTCCGATACTTTCGCTTGCTGAGACAGCGGCCGCGGTTTGACTGGCGATCTCCAGGAACTCACCGACGACGAGGCGTAGATCAAAGTACGGTCCTCGTACACTAACCGCGCGATGCCAACGATTGTACTGCGAACGAAGCCACTGCAGTGCTGACGCAGGGCGAGCGAGAATAGCCGACCGTGTTCGTGGTGCACGAAGATCTGGATGAAGCTCTGTCGGTCCAATGCGAGTCCGGCGCTTCGGTGTCGAGACCCGTAGAATACGAAGAGCTACCATCCCAAAGATGGCGCTGAGGAAGGCATAACTGAGACCGATGGTCGTGCTGTAACTCATGAGGATCGCGTCGCTCTCCGAGTAGAGGAAATAGGAGCGAAAGAGCCACAAGAGCGAGTCGGGCATGTTGTTGTGGAGGTAGATCATCGCAAACGCCCCGAGTAACGCCGTGTCGATGAGCACGAGAAACAGAATCGTAAAACGAATGAACGCGCGCTGTGGTCGACTCAGCCTGAAGACCTCGTCCATGGAGGACACCGATCGGTGGCCGTTCATCGTGGGCGGCGACGCGATGGTGACCTTGCTCGAGAGCATGTTGGCGTACTAGTATGACAGGATGACTGCCGCTCGTCGTCTTACAACGCGGCCGAACGGAATCTCAACTTGGTGGGCGATATTTGTAGGAGCCAACAAGTATGGTCATGATCTGACCCCTCTTTTCCTCAAGGCAGAGTCAACTCATTTCTGAGTTGCCCTGTTTAGTGACATTTGATGATACTGTTCCGCAGGGCTACAGTTTAGTGACATCGGCCGGTCAAAAGAGTCACTATCCTTTGTCCACCCCGTAGAAAATTGACTCTGGGAGGATGGAGATGATCAATGTATTCAGGAGCATACCACGCGAGGCTGGACACGTTCGGAAAGGTGTATCCTGGGACTTCTACACACTGGTGTGGCAACTGCTACCAGCAGAAATGCATCACTGGCTACGTCTGCGACCCACTCCGGAATACCTGAAAGGTTGGACGCAATCATCGACATCAGCCACATGGACGAGGTTTGGCGCCACATAGAGTCCGGTAACTCAGTGAGCCCTGGGTTTTCATCGAGCAACACTGCCTCCAGGCGGACGTTGGTGCGTGCTGTCCAGTCGTCGGGGATGGCCGACAAGTTGTTGGCAGCTAAGCCGAGTAGAATCAATCGAGGCATTTGATACAGCACGTCTGGGAAGGATACCAAGCCGCATTCGCGGCAGACGAGGTACTGCACATCCTTCCAGTGGTCGCCAACGAGTGGAAGTACGTGGGACCCATCCACACGCTCCATATAAATCCACTCGATAGACGGTGCGATCGGTCCGACGCCGATGAGACCGATGGGATCGTGGACAAACTGGACCCCTTTCAGTTGAATGGAGCTCAGCTCCTGGAAGACTTCTCCACGCAGCATGGCAGCTTCACTCCACTCAACGATCGTGGAGTTCTTGATGATGATCGACATCAGCCGCTTGAAAGACTGGATCTTGTGTGGCATCTCAAAGCCTGTACAACCGACAATGAGCATGTCAGAGAGAGACTCTTCGTCGAACAGATCCATTGCTCCTTCTACTTGTGATGACGAGCCGACGATACCCAGGCTTGTGCAGTTGAATTGTCGACTGAGACACGATTCCTTCGTTGCAAACCACGGGTACACGCGGTGGATGCAGCCATATTGGCTGTTGATTGGTAGAGAGTGGAAGAAGCCGTTCGCTCTGAGGGTCAAGATCAGGATGATGAGACCGTAGACTGGGAAAAGTACGTGCGCTGCACGGACGAAGGTACTAGTCGATACGCGGAGGACCCCGTTCGGCACTGGCAAACGGCTTTGGTCGGGTCCTTGGTGGGTATGTTGCTGTGAGTGGATGGTCCCAGGCAAGACTTCTCGCAGTGCAGAGTGGAGCTTGAGTAAGCTCAAGCACGAGCTGATGAATGGGACGATACTGATCACGTACAGCTTCCACGATACGATCAGAACGCGTTCGACCTCTCGCGTTGAGTTGGCGAAGGCGTCCATGTAAGCGGCGATGTTTTCGCGGTCGCGCCAGATCTTGACAATGGGCAGGTACATCCAAATCGGCAGCAGCGTACCCCACACAAAGTCCAGTACGATGTCGGTCACGAGGCACGCGATCCGCCGTTTGATCGTACTAGTCCTGAACACGCGAAGGAAGACTGAGGCAGCGACGCAATTGAGGAAGATCACGACCGCGTACACGATATTCAGTGAGACGTTGCTGAAGCTCAGGCTCGCAGAGACTGCTGCCGCCGTTTGGCTTGATATTTCCACGACTTCGCCAGCGAGAAGGCGCAAATCAAAGTGGGGACCACGCACACCAACTGCAGATTTCCACCGTTTGTACCACGAACGAAGCTGATGAACTGCTAACGCTAGTCGAGCGAGAAGAGAACGCGTTCGTGTCGCACGAAGATCGGAATGAGCATCCAAAGGCTCGACATGAGTCCAACGCTTCGATATTGATGCCCAGAATTGAAATTTCTTCCTTGGCAGAGCTGGTCGAGCTTGTCGGGATGCCATTGATCTCCACAGGATTCGTAGCGACACGAAGCCGAATGCGACACAGAGAGTCGCGTAGGTCATTGCAATGGCTGTGCTGTTGGTTTGTAGGAAGGCCTTGCTCTCCGAGTACAGGAAATACGTGCGAACGACCCACAAAAGCGATCCATGCATGTCGTTTTGCATGTACACGACAGCGAACACAGTGAGCGAAGCCGCGTTGACGGCCGCGAGGAACAGGATCGTCGTCCAGATTAAAACGCGCACTGGTTGACTCAACACGACGACCTCGGTGATGTACTGGGAGGATTCGGCGTGATGCTGCGTTGGTCTTGGCGATGACACGGAGACCGTCTTAACGGAGACCATCGTCGATGAATCCTTCTCTTGCTCTCGCTTTGGTGAATGGATTGTGGTGGTTGGATTGTGACAGGTGCTCGTCACTGTCAGGCCTTCAAATCTGACTAGACTGCACCAAGAATATCGGCTTCGCGTCTGTGCTGATGATTGTTATTCTTGGTCACTTGTCTGAGTCGGGAATTGCTTGCATTTCGTTGTGCAGTTGAGCACACCAGAGCAGTGTGCGTCGGAGTTAGATCGCTTGCTTCACAGGCTTGACGCGGATTTGTATGCTACTGGGCGGCTTGAGACAAGCTCAAGGTCATTTTCAGGAGTCCAATATGCCGCTGAGCTCGTGTCGAGTGTCGGCCTGATAACTGTTGTCATCAAAGCGCGCGTGGGATCTGATTTCGCTGACATTTAGCTGCGGCCTCAAGAGAGCCCACGCGTGGGGTTCGTGACCTTCTCATCTGCTAGAAAGCGGTCAATAATTGGTGTGAGTGAAGGATATTTGCGTAAATTGTGTTTGGTATCGAGGAAGAGGAGACTGATGGGTGAAGATGGATGGAAATAGGCCTGCAACGTGGGATGGTTCATGATTTGGAGACCATAATGGAGTGAGTGATAAGAATAGCTAGGAACGATGCTCTCATGAAGCCGAAGCCGACGGAGATAAAAGAGTCGCGTCACGATATTTCGACGAGGTGAGGAAACCGAGGCTCGGGTCGAGGCATGTCTGCGCGATGGCATCCACTTGGAAGCGAGAAAGAGTCCAAGGAGGACGACGCAGAAGAAGATGGCGAGGGGAATGCAGAGGAGGAAGAGGAAGATGATGGAAAGGAGGAGGAGGAGGCTGACTTTAGCGGCGGAGAAGAAGAGAAAATCGACCAAGACGTGACGACGGAGCATCGAATAGACATTGGCGACCGCGAGGACTCGTTCTGGGACGACGGTGATGACGATGACGACGGTACGCGGCTCCGTCGTCCCCTGGTTCCACCACATCTTGGAGATGACCACTCGATCATCGATGTGTTGGCGTCCGAGATCCGACAGCAAGCGATTCCTTCGTACCTGGACCAGTTTGAAGTCGTGATCCCTGACGCGGAGCTGCTCGTAGGCGCGGTGCCTCTGGAAGATGTCCAGCAACGTGAGAAAGAGATCGAAGAAGCTGCGATCCGCCGCAAGCAGCTCGACGTGGAGATGTTTCGACAGCGAGAGACGCGGCTTCTGCAACGAGAGACGCAGATCCGCGACGAGCTCAAGCGAGAAGCCGAACGCAAACATAAGGAACTCGCCCAGCGCAAGCTCCAGTTTGCGGAGACCATGCAATTGCGGACGCGCAGACTCACGTACGTGTTCCAGCAAGCAGAATCTCACTTAAAGGGAGTCCTTCGTCGCCAACAGGCTCGCGTGAAAGAGGTGTTTGGCCAGTTGGAGCACTCGCAACGACCTGCCGAGCGACGGAAGTACCGTGTTGAGTGGCAGCAGATCCCTGTGACGCTCAAGATTCGCACGAAGATGCTGCGAGCTCTCAAAGACAAGCTTCCTGCGGGTCAGTACGTGCTATTAGCGACGCTGTATGATCGTTTGGGTGGCCACGCGCTCCACTGGACATCGTGGGATCCTGAGGACGATCACACGGACGGCAAACAACGCAAACGCCGAAGAAAGAGACCGCCGGGTGAAGTGTCATCGCCGCTGATAGCTGGACAACCAGTGAGTGACGCGGAAGGTGAAGCAGAAGTTCGACGAGCTGACCGTCCAAACGTCACACAGCCATTCCACCACCGTGGACGCTTCTACAACACGGACGTGGCCGTCAACCAAAATCTATTCGCCGTGTGTCCGCCAGAGTCTCAGCTACGACCTGGAAACGTACTGGTCTTCGAGTTATTTCTTCTCGACAATGGACGGCGATCCAGTCGACGGTTGTCCGCTCAGAATTCGAGCCACCAGCTGCACGACCAGATCGTCGCGTGGGGTACACTGCCGCTTATGACACCCGAGTTCGGGTACGTGGAAGGCAAGTTCAAGATCCCTCTGCTGCGTGGTGAGATGGACGCGACCATGGACAAGTACAGAGACATGGAAGACATGTACACGCAGGATCTGTCGGCGTGGCTGTGCAATTTGTATCTCCACGTCGCGCCGATGAAGGAGGAGATGGAACGACTGATCTTCAGTCGAGGGGGTAGTTTCCAGGACGATGAAGGACGATATGACGTTGAAATCGACCAGCGGAACGCAGTTTACCGCCTGGCAGGAGGTGGAGTGGATGAGGATCAAAGCACAGAGCACTTGCGAATACGACGGAAGAGCCATGCGTTGTCAAGCCACGCGAGCGACCAAGGAAGCAGCACAAAAAGACTCACCAGTCCGATTGCTAAGACTTTAGGACCTAACGGAGGCGATGGATCCACATCAGCAACGATGCTCATCGACGAAGGAGGCGAAAAGACACGAGATGCAGGAAGAAGAACGCCTGGGATGCTCGGGTTCTGGTTCAAGTCTCCCAAGATCAAGAAGAAGAAAAGCAATCGCGTCTACGTACGTATGCTGGTTGAACCTGTGGATGCAGTCCATGGGGTCTAGGATTAATGATCGTGTTTATCATTTCCACAGGCTGGAAGCGTCGTCACACCGCAGATTGATGAGACCGAGGAGCTCAGTACGGAAGCCAAGGTCTCACGTAACGAGCCACCCAAGTCCATCGAGAAACTCTCACGGCAGCCAAACCATCCAGGCTCTCACAGCCCACATGAACGGGGCTCTCACAGCCAACGCAGCTTACTTCCCAGCCAACTACCTGACATCCAAGCTGAAGTTGCTGGCGACGAGGATGACGACTCTGGTGCCCTAGACATTGAAAACTACCGCTTCGCCGTCAACGCGTCGTTCGCACGTGAAAGCGCTCAGCACGTGCGCTTCCACACGGCTCGTAAACTACGGTATTTACGCCACGAGCTGTTCGTGGATCTTGGTGTCTCACGCCACAATCTGCTCAAGATGGAGTTCTGGCTGCTGCTGCTCATGTTTGTGTTCGCGCTGTGGCTGCGAGTGTACGTCCACTACGTGTCCCAGTGGCTCTTCCTCAAGGCCAACCGCGTGCCGGTGTTCTACTTCCGTCCGCAGTGGACGACCTGCATGGTCAAGTACACGTGGCGGACCATCGCGACCCACACCGAGATCGGCGTGCTGGTCGTTGGCGTGCTAGGCAACTGGGCTTTCTTCGCGTCTCTGGCTGGGACGGCGGCTGTGAGTCAAGCGTACATCGGCGAGCTACCAGCATTCGGCTCCAAATTCCTGGTCTGTATCGGTATCGCGACGCTGCTCGACCCGTACCTGACGCTTCTCGTGGATCTCGTGAACCACCAGTACGACTGCGCGTCTCGTAGTGACTGTCTCGCGTCGCTGACGTCCCAAACGTGTCGGTGTGTCGACGGCGACGCCTTTAAACTGTACACGCGGTTCCTCGCCCAGGAAGGAAGCGGTCTCGTGGGGATTTTACTCACTGCGATCGTGTACGCGGCACTCACGTGTCTCTCGCTCGTGGCGTTCTACATGTACTTGCTCCACGTCCACATGAACGGCCGCATGCTGGACGTGTACCGCCGTATCCACGCCCAAGAAAGCGATCTGTTCCTGCCACACGACTGTGAGATCTCGCTACAAGAACTCAAGGCGATCTGCGAACAAGCGAGCCGATGGAAAGGACCGCGAGGCATGCAACGCAAGGTGTTTGTCCATGAATACGTAATGGAGGACCCACTGGATGCGAGTTTCCAGGAGAAGTCGACCCACATCGCACTGTACACGATCAGCCTGGAGGAATCCGGATCCGAAGGTGGAGCAGCATCAGCGAGCCGTGAGCTGTATCGCCACTTCCTCAAGTCCCACGACGGTGCGATCATCGAACTGTTCGGCCAAGTCGGCACGAACCACGACGGCTCGTGGCAGCAGGACGCCTCGCCTGGCATGGTCTCGTCACTGGCGTTGCTGTTCAACATCCTCCAGGACCAGCAGCAGTCTCAAACTAGCAGTTTAGTGGCCACGGCGTCGGATCTCAAGCAGCTCTTCGCGGAAGACGCAGTCAAGAGCAAAGGCTGAGGATGCAATGCAGTGGAGAGGCGCATTTTGATTTTGGATTAGATCGCGGTGGTACATACTGGACTGGACTGGACTGTTTCTGAGACTCGTCATCAATCAATCAAAGGTTGCTGCTTCGCTGCTTCAAGTGTTGCTCATGTCGTCCACAAGATTTGACAGTGTGTTGTGGATGCCACAAGTCCACAACACCAAGGCTTGCAGAGATCGTTTTGACTGTGTCTGAACTACAGTAGAATTTCGTTCTGACGAGCACAGGGGTCCTGGATTAGGACTCCTAGATACTCCCGCAGGATTCCCACGGTGGGAATGACTGGGAGACTGGGATCCACAGCATCAGGGGATCATTGATGTTGACGGGCGGACATCAGGGAAGAGACGGAGGAATGGTTCAGTGATTTGCTGGACCGATGAGCAACATCAGCCAGCAGCGCACACTTGCTCGATTTCGACAGACGCACGGTATGATAGATTTTATAAATCAATCATAGAGAACGGATAACCGATCCGATCCGACTGGATCCCTCGGTCGTGATCTGGTCTGCTCCAGCCTGGAGACACGTGGTTCAACCTGGTTGCGTGTCGTGCGGACTGGTTCCTGGCGGCTGCAATGCACGCTGCAAGCCGGATGGGACTTGTGGTGACGGCCGAACGATCAATCAAATCAAACCAAAACCAGAGAACATTGGGATTGTTGATGTAGTCGTCGCTGGTCGAGTCGACGGTGGGCTCTTAACGCGTCCTCGTGATCGTGAGAGAAAGTTGCGTCTCCAGAATGGACTAGATGTATACAGGCTCGCACTGTAATGTACTGTACAGCAGACAGCGGTGGTTCCAAGGATGCTCAAAGCCTGCGAGCATCCTTTGAAACCATCGCTGCCAAAGCCCTCGAGCATCGAGGATTGACGTCCAGTCAGTTGATGATACAACTTGTATCCTTTGCCACGGTGGCCGTGCGGGGTTTTTTTTATGGCTGACACAGTCGAAGATCAATCAATCTCACGAATGATGTTTTCAGAAGGAGATGCGAGATTCCGATGGCCTCGCTGGCGTCAGTTGTAATCGAAGGGGCTGTCAGCAAGCACACATCCTCTAGATCAGGATCACTGAGGGACGTTCTGATGCTGCGTCAAGTTTTTTTGGATCGAGACTGGATTCTGTTGATACATACTGCAAATCACCTTCCGCAAATTGTGGAGCACAACTGATCAAAGTGAACAGCACAGTTGTGATGTTGCAGGGTTGATTGATGAAAATGACTTGCTTTGATGTCGTCTTCCTCGTCCTGATGTTATTTGCTGTTGGGGAGAACCAGTTCTCGAACTGCAATCAATTCGGATGATTTTGTCGGAACAGATACACCTTCAAATGGCTTCAGTCTGCAGCACCAGCTGGTATTTTTTTGAGTCGTTCGCTGGACTCATCCACGGTCTCCCTTCTCCTTTTCTTTCCATCCATGTTATCATTCGACATTTCGTTGGTCTGCACTTCAGAAAAAAATGTTCCGGTATTTTGTTTTCTACTCCCCCCGTCGCTCCAAAACGACAAGACTTTGATCATTCTCCTCTCCTCTCCCCTCCTCTCCATCAAACGTACAAAATGCCCGACCTTCCTGCTGCGGCTTGATGGCAAAATTCGACTCCATCTGATCGTCCGCAGCAGTAGTGCTCAATGCATCAACACATTGCCGTCTCGTCAACACGCTGGCAACTTCCCCGGCGTCCTCTGTCTCCCACTGCACTGGACCATCAGCAAGCCAAAACTGGACGACGTGCAGTTACACAATCCAACCAATCCCACCCATACCCCCATCTGCAACCCGACAGTCTCAGGTCCGCGAGGCAGATGGGGCGCCGCCAGCCTGACCTCAAGCTGAGCCTGCCCTCGAGAAGCAACCAGTGCCCGCCCGTGTCATTGCAGCGAGTGATCACTTGGACCCTCCCAACAGGCGTGTCATCTTCCGTGTCGCATCCACCACAACACGAGCCGCCCATTCCCGTCGGCTCATTTCGTCTTTCGACACTCGCCCCCTCCGCCACTTCATCAATCAAACCCACCGTGACAATGCAAGATCCTGTGCGCAAGGCGTCGCCGTCTTCCGGCTCCGAGCACTCGTATAAGGCGTCCTCGCCGCTGATGGGGCCTGGCTCGTCGACCAGTGTGCGCGACATCCTCTCGTCGCTGTCGATCTCGTCCTCGCAGAACAGCCCCCATAAGAAGCGCCGACGGGACGAGACGCTGTCGCCGTTGAAACTGCTGCAGCAGGCGAAGGGCGGCTCAACGCGGTCAGGTCCTCCGCTGACTGCGACCCACGAGATCCGCTTCCTGCGCAAGGAAGTCGCCGAGATGGAACACCACTTGCAGCAACTGGAGAGCAAGTGGGTCGAGACGATCCCGGATGAACGCATCATCCGCAGTGCCTGCCAGGCCGCCAAGGAGAAGTGGACAATGGCGCAGATCGAGCAGGTCAACTCCGAGCTTCGGGACCAGCTCACACAGCAGCAGTTCATCTTCGCCTCTCTACAGAGCGCCATTCTTCAGTCGCCATTGCAGTCCCAGTGCCGTGAGATGTACGAAGCCATCCATCTCGGCACCAAGCTCACGACGGACGACGCCCAGCGGGTCGTGCAGCTCCAAGCCCACTGTGAACGAGGCATCTCCGTCGTTCCAGGCATCATCAGCCAGTTCACTGGCCACATCGCGAGCAGCCCAACGCCGTACTCGCAGACCAACATCACCGGCGGTGTCGACCACACCTACATCTCGAACGTGTTCGTACTGGAACTGCCCCACTCGTCACTGGTCGAGGTGTTCCAGGCCACGCTCGGCTACTACGCGCTGCTAGCAGGCGAAATGCTTCGCTGCGTCGCCACCAAGATGGAAGTCCAGGTGCGTCAACAACGCCACTAAATCTGACTGCTTATATGTGAGACTGACTGGATTCCCTTTGTGAACAGCCACTCAATATTCTCGGCAAGCTCAGCCAGTACGCCAAGGTCAAGTTCACGAGCGAGCTGTTCGCCACTACGGTCAACACGACGTTCGCCTCGAAGATCGTCGATGGCGTGGCCGTCATTCACTCGGACGGCATCGTCAGTGACCCGCTTCACCCCATGCCTGCCGACGAGCACGTGAGCCGCATCGGAGTCAACGCGTACGTACACGCTTTGCTTTGTGGTATCGGAGACTTTGATGGTCACACTAACCTCACTTGATCTTCTTGCAGCATCACTCTCACGCCAGTGACCGACCCCGAGACCGGCGAGATATGCAAGGTCGTGCTGCGTCGAGTGTTGATCTACCGCTTCAATCTCCTTCCCCACGACCCGCTTGTGCAAAACGACATGAAGCTCAACCAGTGTGTGATCAACGGCGACCTGTTCACGGCCATGGTGTGCCAGAATCTGCAGCAGCAGCGGCCAGACCTCATTGAGATGGTGGTGTCGGGTGCGTACCAGGAGCCCGTGGCCAACTAGAAGTCGCTAGCGTTCCGTATATGTGCATTCTCGTTTGATGGAGGTGGATGATGGTAACTGATATAGAAAGCTCCCGATGGAACTTTGAGGATTGTGGAGGACGGAAGTGTTTACGCGGGACGCACGTTCGCCATTGCGTGATGCTCCGCGTGGGTTTGTTTGAGACGAAGCGTGTTCGAAGTTCGAAATGCATTTGATCCTGTGGCATCTACGCAGCCACCAACATCACACGGCAACATCACACGGCAATATCAGACAGCAACATCAAACACAAAACCCCACAAATGCAGCATTCACCACCCGCGGGGGTACGTGCTCGCAGGTGCCGAGGACAGTCTGGAGGGAATGCCATGGGGTGCATGCAGCACAGTCCGTACTGTAGTGAATCTTCAACGTATGAGTGGCGTCGCCTATCTGTACAGTACGGTGCTGCAATCAAGGTCCATGCGTTGTTGGAATCCAGCAAAAGGAGGATGGTTCATCAATCACTCGGAGCCATGTCCGACCCACTGTTTGATGCAGAAGCCAGCTTGTCCTTTTCTTCAGGCGAGTCCAAGCAGCTCTGGAAATGACGTCGCGTCGCCTTGCGACAAGCTGGCAAGATCACGAGCCAATCTGGACGTTGGCCGCCAACTTGGCGATCTGTCAGCCATGCCAAAAACCAGCCAGTTTCCGACACAAGTCACATATTCGGTCCCGCCAAAGTAACCAATTTGTACTTCAACATGTTTAGAGGGTACTAAAGCATAGGACGGGTAGATATAAACGTTTAAGAAGACGTGTTTTAACTTTGACATCGGCTTGTACGAGGAAAGCTTTTATAGGTTGATGTGCAGGTGGTGGAGGAATATTTCCCCTACATCCATAAACTGATAGAGGTTGCATATGGGTTCATAAATGTTTACGGCAAAGCGAATCGGACGGGAGGAAAACGTAACCCTAAGCCATCTGTGCGTCGCCTTTTGCAGATATGCCAAAGCAAAGAACAACCATCAAGATGACGCCAAGCGCTTTCCACGCATTGCGTCAACGTGGAGCAGTTTACAAAGACCTTGAAAATCATACACGAGAACAAAGTCGGCGTTGCAGTTTGAGGGTTGCGCCGATGATCGTCGGTGTTCTGCACCCATTCGCCTCGCATCAATCAAACAAACTGACCAACCAGCCGATTCATGCCAGCCGAGCACGATTGCGCTTGCTGAGGCCGCCCACCTCGGATCGTTTGCGCGGTCGCGATGGTGCTGCACAATCAACAGCAACGCACTCGCCGAAGCGAACCGTCGCCGGCCGTCGTCGTCTGATCCTCCCGACGCGTGTGACAGCGTTGCGCATCGGTGTCTCTCTTTGTCGTGGCCTTCGTGACAGCATTGTGTGATTCACGCCCAGCTACGCCCCGTCATCAACATCGCCTCGCAGAGCATTTGATTGATTGAACCCACCTTTTGCAGAGCTCGCCGGCGATCATCTCGACGACGCCTGAAGAATCAATCAGTCAGGGCATCCGTTTGCTTCTGTTACTTGACGACGGGAACAGATCACTCGATCATTCGCACTTTGCGCTCGTACACATGCATCAGAGTGTGAAAGTAGTCATCCAACCAACAAGCTGCATGACGGCGCATCAAGACAACCACCACAGCGTCCAGCGGCTTCAGTTCACACGTCCGGAGACTGAGTCGACTGATGTTCATCAAGCTGCTCGATCACCGAGTGATGGAATGCAAGCCCACCGCCGGAAGATACGCCGTGTATCCCCTCGCAGTGTGAGCCAGGGCAGCCAGAGCAGTGAAGAAGAGGTTGTGGACGACGAGCAAATGATGGACGACGACGCCTTCATCGCTGCGCGCAACAGCTCATCGCGCAAGATGCCTCTGCCTGCTGCGGTAAGTCTTGAACATTCTTTTGATTTTTGGAAAACAAACATTCATGCTCACAGGATTTATTTGATTGATGTTGTAGCATGAGATCAAATACTTGCGTCATGAAGCTGCTATTCTCGAGCGCCAGTTTCGACTCCTGTGTGCCAAGTGGAAGACCCATTTGCCAGAGGAGCACGTGCGTCTTCGCGCCTGTGAAGCCGCCAAGCAGAAGACCATCACGATGCAAGTGGAACGCATCAACGCCGAGCTCAAGCAGCAGCTTCTGCAGCAGCAACTGTACTTCTCATCCCTACAGAGCTCACTGAGCGAGTCGCCATTGTGGCAAAGCAACAAGAACTGCCAGGCCATCTACAGGGACATCCACTACGAGCTGAAGCTCAAGGACAACGGCGAAGCCGAGCGACGAGCAGCTCTACAGAGTCGATTTGAAACGGCACTACGAGAAGCCCCACGAACGGTGGACCGATACACGATCGACCACATCCGCTCCACGGCGCCAGCCATTCCGTACTCCCACACCAGCACGTCGGGCACGGAGGAGTTCACGTTCCTGTCCAACGTGTTCATGTGCAAGATCCCAAACGCAACGATGGAGCAGGTTTTCCAGGCGGCTCTCGACCACTACAGACAACTTCCAGATCAACTCAACCGACACCTCGCAATGGACGTCTCTTCCAAGGTAAGTCGTTGGATTTAGACGGATTCTAAGCCCACTGCTTGGTATTAACTCTCGTTTTGTTGGTTAATTTGTAGCCGATCCTCAGTCTTGATGAAACACGTCACTACTCGCAACTGGAGTACGGCAGCGGAGACTTTGCGGGCGTTCGCTCGAACGTCACCTTCCAAGCTGAGATGGTGAACCCCCAGCTGGCGGTCATGGTGGTGGACTTGGTCGACGAAGACGAACTGCACCCGAGCAACTCAGCCAACCAGCTTTCCAAGGACGGCCTGAGCATGTACGTTGGTAATCGTCCTCTTACTGTGTTACGTGGACTCGTACTAATGGAGTTCTCATGATGGTGCAGCCTCACTCTGACGCCCGTCCACGACGAGTCGACCGGACAGAACTGCATTTTGCTGCGACGACTTCTCGTGCACCGGTATAACCTGCTGCCCAACTCGTCTCGCCTGCACAAGGAAGTGAACTCGCTCGTGTCCTATGTGAACGGCGACCTCTCCATGGCGATCGTTTGCCAAGCACTCCAAGCGAATGCTCGCAAGTCTGACGAGAACCGGTGATAATTGGAATATACAACACAAGAAAATGAAATACAGAACGTAAAACGAGTGATGCGGTGCGTGAGACCCTCACTACCAATGATAGACTGTCATTGGTTGATACATTGTCCTGCTAGGGCTCAGCTTTTCAATTATCTGCAGATTTTTAATTGCTGATGTTGAAGTGGACAGATCATGTCAATTGTTGAAGTGAAACATCGATTTTGGTTAAAACTTTGACTCAAGTGCTACTGGATCCTACTGGAAGTTACTCGATCTCGACCGTTTGTCGAAATGCACGCGTTGCGTGGTTAGGTGGATTGCTTACACCCACTGGACCTGCGTGACGTACTGGTCGATGAAGTCACGGCCAGCCGAAACGCGCGAGTACACGCCTGGGTAACCAAGACGTCCGCAGCCACGGCCCCAGCTCACGACGCCCACAAGAGTGTCCGTGCCGTTGAGGTTGGTCACGAGTGGTCCGCCCGAGTCGCCCTGGCACGAGTCCTTGTTGAGCTCACCGCCCGCACAGATCATCGTGTCGGTGACGCTCAGAGACTTCTTGCAGTCGGCGTTCGAGATCACACCGACGTCGACCTTGAGCAGCACGTTCGACTGCGAGCCGCCCTCAGAGGTGGCACCCCAACCAAGCGTGGTGGCTGTGGAACCCACAGGCTCGTCGGAGCCGTCAGCGAGCGCGAGCTTGACAGGAGGGTACGAGACCTCGGACTCGAGTTCCAGCAGCAAGTAGTCGTAGCCAGAGCTGGCAGAGACGTACTTTGGGTGCTTGATCTTGCGAAGCACCTTGACGGGCGTGCCGTCGGTGGTGCCACGCAGGAAGTGGGTGCCAACGTTGACCCAGACGATGCTGCTTGCACAGTGGGCAGCCGTGAGCACCCACTTGGGGTGGATCAGCGAACCACCGCAGAAGCTCGAGCCAGCGGCAGTGCTGCGCATACCGGCGACGTACTGGGACGAACCCACTGGTACTTCGGTGCCACTGAGGACAAGCGGAAGGAAGGCCGAGTTGGCCTGGTTCCAGTTGAAGTCAGCGATGTCCGTACGGTACTGGGCGTAGCTGATGGGGGCGGCATCGACGGAGACGGCGGCGAGCGTAGCGGCGAGGACGGCGGCGATCTTCATGATCTATTGGAGGCGGAGAAGAGGGTGACTTGAGCTCTCGAAGGCGGATTGGAGAATGAGAGAAGGCTGCGGGGGTGGCGAGCAAGCTCGTTTGGGGCCCCAGGACGGGAGCAGCAAGAGGAAGAACCTAGGATGGAGGGAAGGGGGCTCGCTGGAGGCTAATCTACCAGAGCCGCGATCAGGTCTGTCTTGCACATCTCTCTTCACAGGCGCGCCTCTAGTGGCGGATGAGAGAACGAAGCATCGGATCTGTCGAAGCATGAAGCATCGCCACCGCCACCCAGCGCAGCCGCGTTAATCAGACAACCGAAACTGCGTGCAAGGACGGACGTCGGAGCTCCATCGACGCTTGTGTGTGTGTGTGTGGGGGGGGGGGGGGGGGGGGG
>JAADWY010000574.1:0-21069 GCA_023336355.1 Pythium dissotocum
AAAAGCGAGTCGAACAGCTCGAAGATGGCCTTGCTCGGCTGGTGGATCGTGCACACGACTGTACGTCCCGTGCGCTTGGCAATCGTGCGTACGCCACGCATCACAATCGAAGCCGCGCGTGCGTCCAGGCCACTGGTCGGCTCGTCCAGGAAGATGATACTCGGGTTCGCCACGACTTCCACGCCGATCGTCACGCGTTTCTTCTGTTCGATCGAGCAGTTGCGAACCAGCTCCGTCGCGAGGCCGTTCAGCTCCAGCAGCTCCATCGTCGTGCGTACAATCTCAGCTCGGGCTTCAGGTGTCGTGTTGCCAGGCAAACGCAAACGAGCAGAGAACTCCAACGCCTCCTGGATCGTCGCGCCGCCCGAGTGGATGTCCATTTGCTCACAGTACCCAGCAATGCGACTGAAGGTGGCCGGGTCCTTGGGCTCACCATTCACCAAGATCTCACCTTCGATCTTACCGCCAGTCTTGCGACCAGCCAGCACGTCCATGAACGTGGTCTTGCCAGCACCACTCGATCCCATCAACGCCGTCATCGTGCCAGGCAAGAAACTCGCGGTGATGCCCTGAAGTAGCTGGAGTTGCTCGCCTGGCTTCGCTGGGTGAGGCACAAAGTACTTGAGGTCACGCACGGCCAAGTACGCCGGGATGAACACTGGCGCGCCATCCTTCTCACCTGCAGAACTAGGTGTCTTGTCAACCGCCACGACCACATCCGTGGTCTCCGCAGCGTTTGCCATAGGCGTCATACCTCCGCTAGCAGTAGACTTCTGGTCCTCAGCCTCCGAGTACGAGTCACCAACAGCTCCTGCCGACGAGCCAGCCGTGGACTGGACCTCGTACCGTAGGAAGCGGAGACCGGCCGTGCTCAGCAGCGTGAAGAGAATGTAGTACCCGAACAGCACGAGGATGCCGATCCACACAAACTCGGGGCCGTGGGTGATCTGGAACTTCTCACGCAAGTACATGTGGCGGTCGGCGTCTGTGTAGCGTTTGCTGTGGAACTCGTTGAGCAAAACGGAGCGGATGGCCCACGCTGCAGGCGTGAACCAGTGCATCCAGATCCAGTAGTTCGGGATCAAAAGCGGCAGGATGATGTTGCCCGAAAACAACAGGAAAAACGCCGACGACAGCGAGGCCAACGCCTGTGCGATCGTCAAGCTCGGCGCGAACGACGTGATCATCGAAAAATACGCGAGGATCGCGTGCTGGAAGGCTACGATGATGATGTGGAACACGATGAACGTGCTCGCCGACCGTGTGAGTCCACTCATAAAGTAGAAGATCACCGAAATCAACAGCGAGACCGCGAGGTTCAACGGGATCTGCACGATCGACTCGGCGACCGTGTACGAAAGCGTCCGGAAGAAGTTGCGCGAGCGTTGCTTGTAGAACACATTGCGTACGTTGAACGCGATGGTGATTTGCTGCCAGCCGTGGCGTTGGAAGATCGCGATACAGAAGAAGCACATACGCAAGTAGAGCTTCTCGGGGCAGTTCAGGAAGATGATACCGAGTAGTACGCCCATGAACAACGCCTCCAGTAGCTTGCCGTACACGAGCGCACGGTCACGGGACCAGATCTTCTTCTGGCGGTTGAGTACGAGCGACGTACTTTCCAGGAACGAAGATCCGTACGTGGCCTTCTGGCTGCTGCTCTTGGACAAGAGATGCTCGACAGAGCTCCACTCTTCCTTGCCAGCACCGTTCTTGTAGGCCTTCTTCTTCTCCTCCATGGTCGCGAGGACTCGCAAGTGGCCGTCGCTTCGCTGGAAGGCCTCTTCGAACTGCTGCGCGCGGCGAGGCGGCTTGGGCGTCTGGATGCCGGCCATACCGTCCACTGGACCACGAGGCAGCAGATACTGAGCCCCTCGTCCACAGACGACGTCCACGACGAACTCGGCCGGGTCCACTTCCGCCGGGCATCCGAAACCCAAGCCACGGAAGTACGGCACCATGTCCTTGGTCGGTCCGTGGTACACGAGGCGGCCTTCGGTCATGATGAGCACGTCGTCGAAGAGATCCACGACCTCAGGAGGCGGCTGCAGAAGCGCCACGACGGCTGAGCCGCCGAGTGTCCGCGTCCAACTGCGCAGCGACTTCATAATGTCGAAGGTCGCGGCCGAGTCGAGGCCTGTGCTCACTTCGTCACACAGGAACACGCTTTGTCCACCGACCAGCATCTCGCCCAGCGTCACACGCTTGCGCTCGCCACCACTAACGCCACGCAGCATGGCGTCGCCCACCACCGTGTCCGCACACTTGGTGAGACCCAGGATATGCAGACACAAGTCCGTACGCAGTCTCGCGACCTCACGAAGCTTCTCGGGTTGGTTTTCGGGTGGGCCGTTGAGGCAGCGGTCGGCAAACTGGATGGTCTCACGTACCGTGAGTGTCGGGAAGTGGTTGTCCGACTGGTCCACGAGCCCTACGAGCTTGGAGATCATGATGTCCTCAGCTGGCAGACCACTGTACGTGATGTTGCCCTTGAGAGACCGTCCGTGGTTGGCCTTGAGCTTGCCCGCGAGTGCCTTTAGCAGCGTCGACTTGCCAGCGCCTGGGTTTGCGAGCACGAGCGTCATGGTTCCTGGGCGGATCGTACCGGACATTGGGTGCAGGATGACCTTCTTGGTCTTGGCGTGGGGCTTGGCCAGTGACCGTAGGAAGCCTCCGATGGATCCCTTCGCAGACGATGGTTCAGCACTCACACGCACCGCGTAACTGAGATCTTCAAACGAGATCTCCGGTGTAGGGAAGCTCAGGTTGTTCTTCTTCCAGGCGTTCTTGTACTTGCCGTAGAACCGATCGAGTCCTCCACTCAGAAGCGCCTCCAGATTCGACGTGTCCATGGACGAGTACCTGTCCAGCATCGTGGACTTGAGCCGCGTGTGGAGCCGTGGAAGCCGACGGTCCGCATCGTCCAGATCGTCGTTGGGGTCCACAACATCGCGCTCTTCGTCGCCCACAGAACTGGCGCTGGACGTAGCGGAGACCTTGCGTGCGCTTGAGATCTCGAGCAGATCCTCATGCGGCTCGTGGTGGGATTCCGTGGTCGAACGCATGGCGACAGCACCGCTCACGTCGGCGAATGAGGTCACGCCTTTGCCCGGAGAAGTCGGCGACGCGGGGGGCACCGAAGGCGGCGACGCCGGAGGAGACGCCGCGTCCGTAACGCCTCCAGCCTTACTCATGGGCGCTTACTTACTCGCTGTCTTCTTCACGTAGATTCACCAACGGAAGATGCCGTGTGCCTTGCGGTGGCCGCTTCAGCTGCGTGGGGGGGAATTTTTCGCTGCGTTCTTCAAGAACTGGGCGTCGTGGCCAATTTTTTCAACGCGCTCGTTCGCTGGCAGGGGTTTCCTTTCCTTCTTCCTCGTTGCTTGCTGACTTTGTCTCTTCGCGGACTGCGTCACGAGAGCCTCTCGCTCTCTCGCTTTCTATGAGTGTATGGTCTTCGTTCGTCTCCTACCTAAACGCCCCACGACAGAGCAGAGCGTAGGCTTACTCCCTGGACCTAGCTCGCGTCTCTATTTGTATCCGCCTCTCGCCATTGGCTCTGTGTGTGGGCGTGGTTTCCTCCTCCGTCCTAAGGTATTCTTGGCTCTCGCTTTTGTTGCCGTCGCTTCCCACTAGGAGGCATGCGACGAAGCAAGTCCCAGCCTACGGCGTTGCAGTCGACGATGGCCAATAATTGGGCGACTCTATTGGACGCTAGGAATAACACTCCTGGGTCGGAGGATCTTCCGCCGTCGCCTTTGGTTGGATACGTACCAGAAAGGCAAACAAAACTCCTAGATGGCTACATACGTATCAGATAATTAGCTTAGCTTAGCCTCATAAGTATCGGTTACACTGGGAGGTGGCGGACCCACTGAGGGTTGCAACATGGCTACACTTTGGATCACAAAGACGCTAGAGAGATGGTCGTGAAGCGAGGCCGCAATGAGAACCCGATCGTGTATCTGGACATCAAGATCGGCGACCACAAATCCGGTAGACTCATCATCGAGGTGAGTCATCTGGTACATTAGCTGGTCATGAGTAGATCCTCTACTAGCCCAGCAACTAATGTGTCTTCCAGCTTCGCGCCGACGTCGTGCCTAAGGCCGCCGAGAACTTCCGCCGCCTCTGCACTGGCGAGACCAAGAACCCGTGGACTGGCCGCCGCCGCCAATACACACACTGGTACTGTAATACCAGTATCCATTTATCTGACTGCCTAGAGGGCTAATTAGTTGCCGTGTTGCCTTTCTAGCCCGTTCCATCGCGTCGTGAAGGGCAAGTTCTGCCAGTCCGGCGACTACATCGTACGTGAGACTTTGGCATCTTCTTCACTGTAGGAACCACTGACAGGTCGGCTCTTGTACATGGAACTGTAGAACCACGACGGCTCTGGTGGGGAGAGCACGTTCGACCAGCCCACTGATACGGACGAGGACGCCAGCCAAAGCCCTCGTGAAGACTCGACGCTCGCCTCTAGCAACCAAGACGTCGCTGCTTTTTCCGTGGCGTCCACACCGTCGACGTTTCCAGATGAGAACTTCATCCTACGCCACACTGGCGCAGGTGTATTGTCCATGGTAAACACGGGGCCCGACTCCAACATGAGCCAGTTCTACGTACACTTTGCTGCAGTGAGTTTTGAGACTTTTGATTGCCTTTTGGGGGGGTTACAGCAGCTAATTTGGTCACTTTTACGCTTGTAGAACCCGCAGTTTGACGACCAGCACGTGGTTTTTGGCTGTTTGATGGGCGAAGAAAGCTTCCAAGTGCTCGAGCAGATCCACGCTGTCGCCACGGAGCGAGGAGACCCGAAGCAACCCGTGAAGATCGCTGCCTGTGGCCAATTCGACACGACACTCACACAGTAAAACAAAACCCAAATTTTAGGATTGGAAATCTCCATAATATTGTTCTCCTCGTCCCTTATCGAGACAAACTGATGTTAGCATGCCATTCCCGTTCCCGCACGGTTCCGTCCCCGAGCCGTTCCGTGGAGAGAACAGTTCTAAAGGCCGAGCGCACGAAGAGCAGAAACTGGTTGGCACGCCGGGTGGTTGCGAACTAGCTAGCATCTAGCTTAGTTCTTGGCCTTGTTCTCACGCACGGTGCGCTCCTCAAGGATGCTGAGCTTGATGCCCTTGCCCTTTGGCAGCGACACCAGTGGGCGCGCCTCGTTACCGATCACGAACACGTTGCCAAGACGCGTGGCGAAGCCGTGGCCCGCCGAGTCCTTGATGTGCGCGATGTTGAACGAACCCTCGTGTCTGTGGAACAGCAGAGAAAGGCGTGAGTATCGCTGTAGGCTAATTAATCTGCGGCGCTGCCCACACAGGAGCGAGATCGCCAGCAGCGCACCACTCAACCCCCTTAGGGATTGGTAGGCGCTTCGGTTGGTTGTTGGTTGTTTGTACAGTGACCACCACACCCAGCTCGTAAAATGAGTCCGTAAGGTGTGTTCCTACCTTTCAATGTGGTGAAGGATACCGACACGGCCAGCGTTACGGCCGCCGGTGACGGTCACGAGGTTGCCGGTCTCGAACTTGACGAAGTCGACGATCTTGCCGGTCTCGAGGTCGATCTTGACAACGTCGTTGACCTTGATGAGTGGGTCCGGGTAGCGGATCGTGCGGCCGTCGTGGGTCGCGATGTACGGGATCGCCTTCTTGGTGAACTCCTGGCGGGTCACCTTCGCGAGCTTGTACTTCTTCTCCTCGGCGCTGATGCGGTGGAGCACGAAGCGGCCCTTGGTGTCGTACATGAGACGGAACTGGTCGCCAGCCTTTGGCAGCTCAATCACGTCCATGAAACCCGCTGGGAAGTCAGGGTCCACACGGCACTTGTTGTCGACCTTGATGAGCTTGTTCAGGCAGATCGCCGTCACCTCCTTCTTGGTCAGCGCGTACTTGAGACGGTTACGCAGGATGATCACGAGCGGCAGGCACTCGCGAAGCTTGTGCGGACCCGACGATGGGCGAGGCGCCCAGATACCGTCGAGCTTGCCGAGCATCCAGTGCTTTGGCGCGCTCATGCGCTTAAGGTGCTTACGAGGTCCACGTGGCATCTTGTCTGGCGATTCTTTTCAGTGTGGGGAGAAGAGAAAGAAAGGAGAACTAGCAGCGGCATATTGGCGCGGAAGCCTCGCCCGCCAGACCGACCAAACCGAGGCGGACAGGCCACACCAGCAGCTCCAATCGCAAGAACCAGTCGATTTCACGGCCAACCAACGAGAGGGCAAGGTTTTTATACATCAATATGTCAGCAGCAAATTGCCAAATTATGTTAAGTACGACTTTCACCCTTCGATTAAGTACGACAATCGAGGATAAGTACGAGAGGAGGATGCTAAGTGCGTATGCGCTGGATTAAGTACGAAACGGGTGGGTTGTGATGTAAAAACCTGAACCCGTCGAAGGAGATTCCAATCGTGAATTTTACGTTTGGGGATTCCTAAGCTTCAGACAAGTGAGTTGGTGTCCCCGCAGGAGCCGCCGTCCTTGAGGAGGCTGAGGACGTAGACGAAGACATTGACGAAGCCCACAGCCCATTAATTAGTGAGTATTTGCCACCAGAAAGTACAGCACTAGACGAGAAACGCTCATCGAGAGAGAGGTCAAGTGCGTGGCCAAGAACGTCCTTGTCGCCGTTGCTGGTCTTCTCCACGATCAACTGCGAGTCGAAGAGCACGTAGAGACAAAAGACAGCAAGGCCAGCGAACTGCGTAGAGAATGTAGTGTCTGTTAGCGTCGACATTCGTTAAACTTGACAAGTTTGATACGTATCTTACCAGATTGAGGCCGTTCACCACTGAGCTGCCGGTGACCAGGAACCAGACCAGGGTCCGCCCAACGGCTTCATGCCAACACACGCCACACACACAGAAGCAAGTCTTCGCGCTGGATGGTTACCACCACGCAGACGGCGGCCGACGGCGATCACGACGCATGGAAAAACTAATCCGCATGGCCTCAAACTTCCTCGTGGAATCCCGAGTCTAATGCGAGAGATTGCCGTCAAGTGATCGCCACCTCTTCAACAACCGCCGGAAGCTTCTTCAACACCGCTGGCGCTGGGACTGGCGCAGTGCTGTGCCGGATGACCCGCGGAGCATTATACAGTATTGCAAGGACAGCTCGCATTTGTCCAGAAGGGCCTTGGAGTCGATAGGATCCCATCCATTGGAGATCGGCGATCACTTCCAATGGTGTCCTAGTACAGCAGAAACCAACGATTCGCGGCCACAACCAGAGCCCACAGCCTCGGTAGTGGTCATCAGACTTAATGATGTATTGTTCAGGGCAATTCGTACGCCATTGGATCTTGGACGTAAAGGTCAACTGGAAATGAAAAAACGATCCAGTGGCGGCCTTCAAGAGATATATGATATATTCTATTACAACCGGTTATCTGTTTATAGAGACTTTTCAGCTCATGAAATCCCATCGTGCCTATCAAACGCGAGGTAGATATTTATTAAAGAAGGTTTTGTCACCTTCCTCTGCCCCAAACACTCGCTCTGGTTGACGAGACCGCCTACAGATCTCGCGTGTCAGCTATAATAGCGTCGTTGCTCGCTAGTCCTTCGACCGCAACTGCAAGCACCTTCTCTCTGTAGTCATCACTATGGTGGCCTCGCACGCCAGCCTCCCACGCTTGTCGTCGTCAGCCACCAACCCACCAATCCGCAGCCGCCACCCGCCTCTTCAGGAAAAGACTTCGAATACACCAAAAACAGCAACACAGCCTCCTTTATACACCCTCTCTCAGATCTCTACAGCGCAATCTCCTACCGCAGCGTTCCCATGGGGCTTGTGGGACTTCCTGCGATCGTCCGCTCCATCGACCGACGAACTCTCTCTGTCGGCCAACCAATATTAATAAAAAGAACCCTTCGTGGCGCTTCCTGCCATTGTTGTGTGGCGCTGTACGTACGTTCGTACTGTAGAGTACAGGATCTCTTGCCGCATCCAAAAGATCTTTTCCATTTGCGGGGGAAACAAGCGCTGCAAGTTGGGTCGCATGTTTACCGGTCATCACGATCTGATGGCTTTTCAAGCTCGCGTGGCGTTTCCGGAAAAATACCAAAACACGGTGCATTCACCGTGTCGTCGTTAGTCTGTCCAACAAACAACCACACCGTGTCTCGTAACAGCTGCCGAACACAGTGGTACCTCGTCTATGAAAATAGCTCCTCAGTCGCTCTGGGACCAGGTCGAGTGCGCAGATGCTCCCTCTGTTTACGGACCTCAACTGCCTCTCAACGATGTCGCTCACAGTCCATCCCCCTGTACAGTGTCCGTAACACCAGGGACAAGAGGATGCTTTTTCGAACTTGTTCAACGTGAAGGCTTGGAGCTGATAGCTTGTTGGCTCTGTGGATGGATGGAACCTTACCCCATGGTGCCTTTCTGGACGGAATACACCATGGCTCGCCTCCGCCATTGTTCCTTCGTTTGCGAGCCACCACAGAGAGAGCGCGTTCCCCTTCACGACCACGACCATGGACAAGTATCTGCGCACGCACTGGGAGGCGGCGCGTGCGCCGCTGGTCTCCTGCGTGCACTACGAGACGACGGCCGTGGACGCCAGTCGCTACAGGCTCCACCTCACGTGCGAAGGCGTGGAGCTGCACGCCGTGGGCAAGGACGACGAGGGTGAGGGCATCGCGGGGCTGCTGTTCAGCCGCAAGAAGAAGCGCGACGCCGTGGAGATCCTGTCGTGGGCGGATCTGCTGGGCGCCGCCGTGTTGAGTGGCGGAGGAGGAGACCGAGATGGCGACGACCAGGAGACTGGGATTGAGTTTGCGATCTATGGCTGCATAGCCAAAGGACAGAGCGCCAAGCGCGTCCACAACATGTCGCCTGTGGCCATGGCGCTGAGCAGCTACGGGAAAGGCGCCAAGGAACCAGTGGAGCGAATGATGGCCCACTGGACGTTCCAGTATGTTGGCGCGGACGGCGTGAAGAAGATCCCGCACTTGGTCACGCTCATCCGGACGCTGGCAGACCCACGCGCGTTCGCAGCGAGGGAAGACCTTGCCAGCACCATCAGCCAGACGAACCTTGGGCTGCGCCGCCGCGTACGTTTGATTGATCTGTCAATGCTGTGGGATAATGTGCTGGGACTGACTGTGCGATTTTGTAGAAATACCTGATTTACGTGAACCCTGTGGGCGGCAACGGCCGCGCCAAGCAGACGTACAAGTCGCTCGTGAAGCCGCTACTCAAGCAGAGCAACATTGAGTGCGAGGTCGTGGTCACGCAGTATCAGGCGCACGCGACAGAACACGTCATGGGCATCCCACTGGATACGTACGACTGCGTGGTGGCCATGGGCGGCGACGGGTTGCTCTCCGAACGTACGAAGCGTCTTCCTTCTCGCTTGAGAGGAATGTGGAGACTGACTCGCATGGCTTGATTGTTCTGTAGTTCTCCAAGGCATTATGAAGCGAAAAGACTGGAAACGAGCGATTCGGCAGCCGCTGGGCATCGTCCCTGGCGGGTCGGGCAACGGCTTGTCTGCATCTCTACTTTCACGGAGTAACGAGAAACTCAACGTCTTGAATGCCGCGTACGCGCTCGCCAAGGGCCGTGTCCACGACCTGGACATCGCGACGATGCTCAACAGCCACCAGGAGGTCATGTACTCGTTCCTGTCGCTCGAGTGGGCCTTCATCGCAGACGTCGACATCGAATCCGAGCGCTTCCGCATGTTCGGTGGTCTGCGCTTCACGATCTCGGCCGTCACCAAGATCCTCGGCACGCAGCAGGCGTTCGCGGGCAAGCTGCGGTATCTGAGTTCGGAGAACGACTTGGTCTCGCCACCAAAGTACCACGAACGGAATCACGGCTTCGACGGAGAAGTCGCCCCAGCATTCGACTGCTTCGCCTCACGACCGGTACAGACTGTGCCACACGTCAAGGGCGAGTGGCGAGAACTCAGCGGCGACTTCCACTTTTTTTGGGGCATGAACGTATCGCACGGCGCGTCCGACGCCCACGTCGCACCCGGAGCGAACATCGACGACGGATACTTCTACTTGTTGTGTGCACCGGCGCCTTTCTCACGGATTGAGCTTGCCAAGTTGCTTCTCGGACTCGACACGGGCGCGCAGATCCACCAGAAGCAGGTCCAGCTCATCCGAACGCGCGCGTTCACACTGGAAGTCGATAATGCTGCCGACCTGGTCGTCGTCGACGGCGAGCGCTTCAAGGGACCGCAAGTCCAGGTACGTCTTCACACCCTTGCAAAATGAAGAATGGTTGAATGGCTTGATCCTGACGCCTTGGCTTGTTGCGACCTACAGGTTGAAGTGCATCGCGCAATGGCTCGTGTCATGTGTCTGCCTGGCAGCGCATGATCCCACTCATGGCCTCACGATTCATACCCCTCTCTATATATATGCGAATCCAATGCGACACGATGATGCGTCTTCTATTGTCTCACCTGGATCTCTCGCTCCTCACAGACTCTCCATGAGCTCCTTGAGCTCGTCATCAGACCGGACCTCGCTTTCTTGGCCATCAGCTCCTACAAGCGCCATGCTTCCGTTGGGATAGTACCGCACCTTCTTGCGATTGAGCAGCGTGACTTCGCGCATGCCTTCCTTGTCCTCGAGCATCGTCGTGCCGTCCGGGAACGTCGACACCTCATCGCCATTCGGATGGATGGTCTTCTTGATCCCGTCGGCAAATTGGATCTCTGTTCGGCCGTCAGGATAGCTCTTCTCTGTTTGCTGGTTCGGGAACTCGTACACTTTCGTCTTGTCCGGATACGTTGTGAGCTTCGTCTGCGCCTCAAAGTAGTGGTACACGCTGATCCCCGTGCTTGGGAAGTACTGCACAATAATCAGCTCATCAGACAAAATCACCAGCAGCGCTTTCACGTAGGAAAACAACATACCTCTTTTCGGTCGCCGTTGGTGAAGCGAATGAGCACGTGGCCGTCTGGTTGTATCTCCTTCTCGTTGCCGTCGGCGAAGTAGATCTTCTTCGTGCCATCGTGGTATGTGATCTCACGCTTGCCTCCAGGGTGGACGACTTCGTTTGCGACGTGTGCTGTGGGATCACGATCCTCGTCCTGGTTACTCGCAGCTTCTCGAGTCTCGGTAGCCTGTACCTCGCTTTTGCCAGAGAACAACGACTGGTCTCGAGACTGGCTGAAGAAGGGTGTGTTCCTATACCGCCCAGGGTTGTACGTGTCTTCGTGTGCGTACGTCGGAGTACTAGCCACTGAGGACAAGTTCTCATTCGGAGAACTGGGAGACGCTGATCCAGCGTGAAGCCCCAGCGAGCTCATCAATTGTTCGGCAGTCCGGCCGATCTGAGTGACGTCTTGCACCGTCTTCAGTGTGTCCCGTTCACTAGCGGCCTTCTGCTTCTGCGAGTTGAATTCCTTGAGTAGCTCCTCGTACTTCTGCCATTGATCCAATCGGTCTTTCTCGAGGAACTTGATCTCTTCGGAGAGCTCGCGATTTTTACCTTCGAGCTCCTATTACAAAAACGACAACAACAGTGAGCATAACCTTCTACAAACAACATAGATGGGTCGAGTGGCTTACCGCGATGCGTTGTCGTAGTACGTCATTGGTTGACTTGGATTTGACGGAGGCCTGCTTTGCCTCGAGCTGGAGCTTAACTATCTGAGCCTTCAACGCATCGATCTCGACCCGGTCTTTCCGACTGGCTGCAGACGATGCTGCGCTCAGCTTCAGCTTGACTTGACGCTCGAACATGCGCTCCTCCTTTTTCATCTTTTGCCTTTCGTGCTCCCACTCTTGCTCGATTAGCCTCCGCTGCTCGTCTTCAAACGACGCGATCGCTTCTTTTTGTCGAGCGAGTTTCTGTAGCTCCTCGTCGAAATGCGCTTTCTTCTTCTGAAGCTGCAGCGTTTCGGACTTGTAGAAGCGAACTTCTTCCTCCAGCTCTGCTAGCTTTTCTTCCACCGCGACGGGCAACGTGCCAGCCGCGCTGAAGCCAGGAGAGCGCCTTCGAGGCGCTGCCTTCACTTCGCCACCGTTTCCTGCCTGCTCGCGAGCACTGGCTTTCTTCGTTGTACCCGACACCTTGGAGTTACTTGAGACCTTTTGCTTGGTGGTTTTGACTGGTCCGCTCGGTGGCGCCGCTGCTTTTCTCATCGACGGTGCAGAACTCCGCACACTCATATCATCTTGCTCTTCTTCCCACTGGTTTCCACGACCGAAAACCTGTTGTACTAGCGAAGAGACCGGCGCATCTCCACTTCGCATGTTAACTGCCCGTCGAGTCGAATGCGGAACAGGATCGTAGTCGTCAAAATGCTGAAACGACTCCTCGACGTGGTCAAAGTCTTCAAACGCTCGGTCCTCGCCCCTGCCAGCCCATAAAGACTCCTGGTTTCCATTCGAGGCAAACGACAGCGCGTTCCTTGCATCACCATCCGGATTCAGCAGCACCGACGTCATGCCGTGCTTGGCGATAGGGGACTCGGGCAGTCTTGAGAAGTGGTCCAACGCATGAGCGTCTCCCCACGGCTCGGACTCGTTGAGGCTCACGGCGCTGATCTCGGACGGTGCAAACGACGGTCTCTGGCGGCTCTGGCCACGGGGAAGCATCGGCGACCGGAACACGTGGTGGTCGCCGTCAAATATCATTGACGACTCACCTCCGAGGTCCAAGCTGCTGTGACTCGACCGACGGAACCGATTCGAAGACTCCTGGAACGACCGATCGTCTCGGAAACTGCCCGTGTCGTCGCCTGACTCACGCAGCCACGACGCGTCGTAGTCGTTTTGCTTTGTCGATGCAGCGTAGTGCGCGTCCTCTTCCTTTTCTTCGTCGTCGAAGCCGCTGAAACTGGTGTACTGACGGCCCTGGCTCGCCTCTTGCTTCTCTCTCAGATACGACGCCTTCTCTGCCGCGAGCTGCCGTTCTAACGCCTCGAAATCCGCGAGTTCGTCGGCTTCCTGTTCGATGCGGGCCTCGTATTCCTGTCGCACACCACTCATCCCCAGCGTCGTGTCCACACTCTCCCGCGTGGATTTGCCATTACGGTCCATTTGACTCGCCCATAGCGGAAGCGCACGGCTCACAGTATTCTGGAACGGCTCTCTATCTTGCCGCTGTGCGGATGGGAGCTGCACAGGCGAGAGATCCACGCCATTCGTCTCTGCCGCTGGAGAAGTCCTTCGTGGGGACTCGTGCCAGCCGTTCGAAGGCGCGTCTTCACGCACAGCATTCGCACGCGGAGCCGTCTTCTTCTGCGCACGCGGTGGTGGACGCACATTGCTGCTTGTTTCCTCCGGTTCCACGGATTTGAGCGTGTGCTTCTGCATTTTCTGCTTAGCCTCCGGTTTCTCCATCCACCATCCACGGGCGCCCTTGCGCAGAAACGACTGCCGAGGCTTGGACCCAGACGCCGCACTTCGCCGCCTCATACCGTCGCCTCCATTGGCACCACCACGCGCCTGTTCCTTGGCAAGCTCGCGCTCAAGAATCTGTTCAAACGATGCTGTTGACAACCATATTCCGTCAGTAGATATTTCCACTTCCACGGGGCCATCCGACGCCTACCTTGCGTGCCCACGCGCGTTTCTTCCGCAGCTTTCGCACCAGACGCGTTGCTAAGTTCGCTGTGTCCATCTTCCCAGTCATACAGGTCCGATATGTCACCCATATACAGAGCCATGGCGTGCGTCCAGCGTCACCTACGCCGCCATACACTTGGGTTTGCTCTTGTTGGTCGCCAAAATTCCCGCCTTGCGGAAAAGACAACGCAGAATGATGGTCACTTCGCGAGTTTCTGTATTTTGTTAAGTGCGGTTTTCACCCTAAGTTCGCTTCTAGCGCATTACAGAGGTTTTCATCACACAAAGCAGGTGCATATCACACAACGAGGGGGATCAAAATATCGTTTAGTAAGGGACTCAGAGTACGGACTTGGTTTGCCCTTGGTGGTTTAGGCGCGCACGCATAGGTTTCCCCAGTGAGCGGATCGAATATGGCGGTGCCGGGTGACGCCGAGAGCGGCTCTCTGACGGCCGCTACAGCGAGCACCAGTGCGCGGACCTCCGCGAAAATGCATGCCGAAGACGTCTACGAGTGGCTCGCGCGACGACGCGGCGACGAGATCCCGCAGGACCGCGTATTGACCGCGATCCGCACGGCTGCCGGCGTTGTGCCGCTTGGAGGCCGTACCCCAGCTTCTGCGGCTTCTACTGCGTTGATTTCAGCACCAAGCGGCTCGAAAGAAACGGCAGAAGACGTGTTTTTGGATGTGCTGCTGACGTGTGCGGCGCTGCCTGCGTCGGCGACTCGAGACCAGCAAAAGACGGCGCTCAAGACCTTCGTGTCCGACGATCTCCGCATCTCCATTCCGTCGTCTTCTGACGACGGCGACGCGTGGTGGCGCACGCTGTTTCGCGCGCGTGACGCGTACTTCTCCTCACGTCGTGCGTTCTTCCTCGTGCGTATCGAGTTGCTGCGCATCGCGGCGTTCCAGGCGAGTCCACGACTCCATCCGCAGGCGCCTCTCGTGCAGGACGTCGTCAAGCAGCTTCTCAAAGACGGGCTTGTGGACGCGCTTCTAGAAGAGCTCGTCGGTCGTGAGGGTCTCAATGTTCCGTCGTTCTACGCGCACTTGCGGTCCGACGTGCCTGCTCAGTCGGAGAGATACTTGCGCGCGGCACAGCACTCGTGGGAAAGACAGCTTCTGGACGAAGAAGAGCTGCTGCGGGAGCTGCTGCTGCTGGCGCTGCACGTCGCGAACGAGCGTCTTCCGTTGTCGCGCGTCACGCAGACAGTTGAGAGTCTGCTGCTGTGGCCGGCGGTCGTCGTGCCCGAGTTGTTCTCGCAGCATTCGCTGGGTGTGCCGCTGTTTGAACGCAGGCTGCACCGTGTATCGGCCATCGGCTCGCTGCTCGCATTGCGACTGCTGCACCGTGTGAGCCAGAGCCAGTTGGACGCCGAGTGGAATTCCATCGCCACGTGGACGAGCGAGTACGTGCTGCCCGAAGCCTGGCGTGTTGAGGTGGATGACCACCACGTCGAGTTGTGTGAGCAGCTCACTCATAGCGGCATCGTGCTGGTCGCGTGGGCGGCGCTGCTGGCCAAGGTCTACCGTCGTTCGTCTGAGTCCCAGTCACGGCCGTCGGCTATCGACCAGCAGGAACTCGAGAGCGATCTACAGAGCGTACTCAAGGCGTCCGAGGAGGCACGTGGCTTCCAGCAGATGCGCGATGTGCTGCGCAGTCTCGTGTTCGACAGCAGTGTCTCGCAGGCTGCCTACAGCTCCTTCGCGTTCCTGCAGTCGATTTCGGGTAACCCGAACAACGCCTCGAGCTGGACGCTACCGTCCCAGAGTACGGTGTCGAAGGCCGTCACCGTCGCGGATGATTCGGTGCGAGTCGCTGTGTTCCAGATCGTCGGAGCCGCGTTCCTGGATGATGCGTTGTCTGCGCTTGGATACGTTGAGCACCTCGAGGAAGCCGTCCAGCTGAACGCCATGGTCAAGCTCATTCGCCCTGTACTTGCGAACGCGACGGTGGCTGACGCGGTGCTGCAAGAGAGACCGATCGGAGCGTCGGCTCCTGAATTCGGCAGCGCACTGTCAGCACTAGTGGTCGAGAGTCGAGCGACGTGGCCAGAGAACCTGCTTGCCGGTTTACGCGTGTTCACGGCTCTCTGCGCGCCTACCAAGCCATCGACCCCACCATCTCCACACACGCGCAGTCTTGCCGTCCAACTCGCATTGAAGGAGCTGTCGAAGAAGCGCAAGTGTAACTCGTCGGCGTTGGAGGGCAATCCGTGGCGCGCACTTCCACCCGATGAGTACCTTGAGTTCATTCCCGAGCAAGAGCGAGTGGTGTGCCGACGGACGTTTGCTTACACGGATGAGCTGGACCGTGTTGTAGTCCAGGCCGGCACGAAGGGTGTGATTGACCAAGATGACCAAGGAGATGCACTTGTGCAGTGGCAGCTCCAGACCGAGTACCGTACGGCGTGGGAGACTCTGCTGACGACGCTGGAGACGCTGGTGGACCAGATCCAGAGCCAGCCTCTCGTCGCCATCGACTCGGTCGAGATGGAGACCTTCACCGCGTTCTTGGAGTGGCTCGTGCAGGCTTCACATGGCGCGGATGCTTCGATCGTCGTCACTCAGATCCTACAGCAATGGGCTTACTCGCGTCTCAAGCAGTGGTGGCGCGAAATGGCGTTGCCTGGAGGACCAAGCAGCAGTGCAGACGGCGAAGGTGGCATCCCTGCTGTGCTATTCCGAAACAAGGTGTCGCTAACTGTGCTGCAGTCGGCCTCGCGCGAAGACTTGGTGACGTGGGGCGTCCACGATCGCTTTACACGCGAGCAGATCCTGTCTCGCATTGCCTTCCCGGAAGGCGCTTCGTCTGCGGCCGCTCACCAGCAGCGGCGTGCAGCGTCTCGCGATGAGCTGGAGCGTGACGGCTTGACGCATTTCCTGCGAATGCTTCTCGGCTTTCTCGATGGGTTCGTGAACGACCACGCGGGTCTCGTTGACGCGAACGGCGACGTTGTCGAGTGGACGTCGAAGCAGCTCCACTTCATCTCAGCCATCCTTGCTGTTCTCGCCAAGCTGACGTCCACTCAAGATATTTGTATCGACGTTCTCATGCACGAGCTGGGTGGCGGCTCGCAGGAATGTGTGCAGCTCGTGCTGAAGAGCACTCGCAAGCTCTTCGAGTACCACGAAAGCGTCGCGGGCACGTATCCGGGTCTGTTCGCGGCGTTGACAGTGCTGCTCAACATCTCCCGCTGGTCGATTGCCCAGGAAGCGACGTTGATGCAGCGTGGAGCAAGCGGAAGCGGCGAGTTCACGACAGCAGAGCGTCACTGGTTTGTTGCCATCGTCGAGTTCGTGATGGAGATCATCTCGACGCATGAGACGTGGAAGTTTGTCAAAGCTGTGGACAAGTGGTCGCTGCTCGATCGATGCTTCCGCACGTTTACGGCGCTGCTCTCTGCTACATATCGCAGCCGCGACAGCGGTGTGTTGCTCGAATTCCAAGACGCACTGCGGCAAACAATCGTGTCCGATACGCCGCTGCTCATGAAGATTCTTCGCTCGGCGTGCCGTCTCGTGGTGAAGGACGGCGGTCTTTCTGGCGTGGCTCTTGACGACGACTACTCGACGTCGAGCTTCTCTCTCACGTCCAAGGCCAACGGCAAAGATGACGGTGGTGCATTGTATCCGCTGGTGTTCGAGCGCGAGGTGGACAACGGCTCGGCCGGTTTGCTCGCTCGCGAACAACTCGTGGCCAGCTCTCTTCGCCTTCTGGAGATCGTCATGATGCAGCAAAGTGGTGCGTCTTCGTCGTACAACGTGACGAGCCTGCTCCTCCTCCCCATCGACGGCGACGGTATCCAAGAACGCTCAGTTCTCAACCTCGCGACTCTCTGCGCTGGTTATCTCGCGTACCCGCTCTCCAAGAACGCCGACATCGTCCATGCCAGCGTCAAGATGGTACGTCGTGCAGCTCACGCTATGGCTGCTAACACCGATTCGTTCGAGATCGATCAGCAGCGCTCGCTCGTCACGCTCTTCCGTGAGAACAGCGACCTCCGGTTCGTTCGCGACGCGTTGCTAAACCTCGTGCGCATGGCAAGTGCGGATGCGATCGTGCTGCGCGGAGAAGTGTTGAAGCTGCTCACGACGTGTCTTGACCACCAGCCCGGTTTCTTTGCCATCGTTGTGCTCGAGAGTGACGATGACAAGGCCAAGCGTTTGGTGAGCATGCTGGAGCGCTTCCTCGAGTCTTCCGACAAGCTCCTCGACGCGCACACGGATGTGCTTTGCAGCATCTTGCGGTTCCTGTGCCACATTTGGCGAGGCGGCGTGAAAGATCGCCGAAAGCTGCACAGCCAGATCGCTGACGCGCTTCGATCCTCATCCCGCTTCTGGAAGAGCCTCACACAAGTGCTTCGCGTTCGACTGCCTCTTGCTATGGACCAAGATGACGACGAGGAGAAGGTCTGGATGGACGACGACGGTGAGCAGAGTGTCGCTGGTGTGACGTCGCTGGGTCGCTCAGGTGTGTACGGTTCATTGGCGCGTGGCTTCGTGCTCGAGATCGTGGCGTGTGAGTGGCATTACCAATGCAGCGACGGCAGGAGCACTGACTTGCATCCGCTGGCAGCCGTTTTGGACTCGTTCCGTGAGGAAGGTCTCTACGCACACTGGCTTCGAACGTTCACGCGACTCGACTACACAGCGTCTCGCTTCGCTCAGGTCGCGAGCTCCGTGAAGGAGTGTGTTCTTCCATTCCCAGGTGACTTCGTCGCAAGCGACTGCGATGGCGAAAGCGTGTTGGCGTACCACGAGAACGTAGTCGCTGCCGTGCGAGCCCTCCAGTGGCAGTTGGAGCCAGCGATGAAGCGAGAAACCGACAACACCAGCCTCAAGGCGACATGGAAGCGTACCCAGTGGAGCACGATCGTCTCCGCGAACGCTGCCGCACAGATCTTCGCGTTGGCTCGGTGGAGGGTGTTCATGGAACTGTATTCGTTGCAGTTTAGCAGCAGTAGTGCGGCCGAAGAAGGCTCGAGTAGCAGCAGTTCGACGCCTGTGGCAAGCTCGAGCGAACGCCGCAAGCGCAAGGAATCGATGATCGCGTCGCCTCCGCGCACTGTCCGCGCTGACGCTCCTGTGTCACCTCTCCACCATTCGGCGACGTCATCCCACTTTTCGGGTGACCGTACGTCGTACGGCATGGTGCAAGTGTTGTCCGAGACGATCGTGTACCAGCTCCAGCGCCACGAGCGAGACTCGTCGTTGGGCTTTGACGTCTTCACGCTGAGCCACCTGAAGCATCTCGTTGAGCTGTTGGTTGCCATGCTGCACCACCAGATCCGCGTGGTCCTTCGCAAGACGCGCGACCCGAAGTTGTCGGCCACTCGTCCTCGTGATACCACCAGCATGCGAGGAGCGCTGCGGTTGACGGTTGCGAGAAGCATCGAACTGCTGGCCGTCGTAGAACGAGCGGCTCGTCAGGTGTTTGACTCGAGTACCAAGCTGCTCCGTGCGTCGCGTTCGCAGAACGCAGTCGTGGACGACGCCCGTAGCTCCAGTGCGAAGCAGTCGGCCCTGTGGGAGCGACTAGCAGGTGGCTCGTTCTACCAGAAGCTCCAGGCGCTGACGGACGACGTGCGTGCGTCGTTGCTGACTGCCGCGCTCTTGCTGACGAGACACATTACTTCCCAATATGCCGCGCAAGATAGCGTGCTCCCTCACGAGCACGTGCAGCGCGCTGTCATGTTGCAAGTAAAGCTCACGCAGCACGCCATCGAGTCGATTAAGCTCTGCGACAGCTCGGCGCCAGCAAGCAATGGTGAGTCGGACGACGCTGCGGCTGACGGACGGGTTTTCCGAATCAGTTGGTCGCTCCTGCACGCGCTGCTGGACGATTTCACGGCATTGACTGCCCACGAGAAGCAGAAGTTTAAGCTCGACTCGACCATCTCGCTATGCCCTCTCATCGCGCTGCTGCAGCACGAGGCGAACGGCATTCGCGCGCTATTTGAGATCGTGTTGGACCGATTCCACGATGCCACGGTCTCGCCTGAGTCGACGGCCTCTCGCAACCAAGCGTGCGGTGTCTTGAAGGGCCTGGCCGCGATTGTGTGGAGCCCCAAGAACGACGAGCTGTGTCGCCACGTGATGATGAACGAAGAGTGCGCGCAAGGCTTCTCTGTGCTGCGGTTTTTTGCTCAGAAACTCGTGCCGTGTCTTCTTGAAAGAATGGAGAGTGAGCAGACGGCTGCAGGCGGCGCTCGTGGCTACCGTGCGGGTCCGGACGATGGTCTCGAACGGTCGAGTGCGCACCAAGCGTGGTGTAGCGTGCTGATGACGGCCGCTGGTCTCGTGCGGCAGCTTTCTCCAACCACGGCAACCGAGAACAGCAGCGTGTGGGAGTTCGTGGCGAGTGCCGAGACCCTGCTAGCAGCAGCCTTGAACTCGACGGCTCGATTGAGCCGCGCTGTCGTGGAAGAACAGGCTTGCGTGCTGACGTTCCTGAACTCTCTCAGTGCCACTGCCGCGCGCCGCAAGCAGTGGCGAGAGATGCTGCCGAAGAACTGCGTCGTGCTGATGGAGCAGAGCCGTCTCGCGTTGCGTCGCGCCTGCGTGTTGCTGGGCAACTCGTCGTACACCGCAGCTCGGAAGCGCGAGCAGATCACGCAGATGCAGTTGCAGAAGAGGCCGCGCCGCCTGAGCGTGACGGCGTGGCCGCTCTCGTCCTCACCACGGTCGCTCATGGCTGCATCGTCGGCCTCGCTCACGTTCGCGCGTCAAACGCTTCTCCACGAGCACTTGGAGCCCACGACCTCCCGGGAACGTCGCGAGCCGCCTGCATTCTACGGTGAAATGGAGACCAAGCTTGTCCACGTCGCAGAGCAAGGCACGCACTTGCTGCTCAAGTGGACAGCAGGCGTGACGTCGCGTGCATCGACTGTGTCCGTACAGGGCTCGCGGTTCATCGACGACGAGAAGCTCATCCCGTTGCTGGCAATGGTCGCTCCTAGTGACTCGCTGGTCATGGCCTGCGAGCCGAGCGTCGGCCACTTGTGTATCGCCATGGAGTTCTGCGTGGACCAGCTCAAGAAGCTGGATCTGAACGACAAGAAGCACAAGGTCGCGGTCGAAGTCGCCGTGAATGCACTGCAGACCAGTGCCTTGCTGTTCCTGAAGACGTATCTCATCCACTTGGACCAGCAGGACCAACCGGAGAAACTCCAGGACCAACAGAGCGATCTGGCGGCGTTCTTCGAGCAGCTCCTCGACGAGCTCACAGAGTCCCGCGAGGCCACGGCACGCGTGGATGTCACGTTCCTGCAACAGATCCTCCAGGTAAGCAAAGCATGATCCTGCTACTATGAAGGATGGAGAAGGATCATGAGCTAATCGTCGTATATTGTTTTTTTCCCTCGTGTAGGTTGTGCAAATCAAACCCAACTCCAACTAGGATGATGACGATCCACGCACTCAACAACGAGGACCCGCACTAGCGATCACTAGAACGGAGCACAAAAAGCGGAATAAAGTATTGACGTATCCATTTGA
>JAADWY010000575.1:0-21053 GCA_023336355.1 Pythium dissotocum
GCAGCGGCGCCTGCCGTGGTGCTGTCGCTGGACGGCGCCGTGTTGCTGTGGAACAAACGCATGGCGCGTATCACAGAGCGAGACAAGCACGAGCGAGTGCTCAAGTCACTATCAGAGATCGTCGTGGACGGCTGCGCAGTGGCCCACATCCACGAAGATATCAAGACAGCAGAGAACCCACAGAGTTGGATCCAGGAAGAGAAGCTGCGCATCAAGACGGTGCGCGACGGCGTGTTCGTGGAGATGGTGATGAGCTTCACGGCGTACTGTTCGCCTGAGGGCGAGGCAGTTGCGATCGTCGGTCTGGGACGCGACGTGACCTACGAGAAGCACGTGGAGCTGCAGCGTCATCGGATCCTGGACGCCGCGAACGCGCCGTGTATCGCAGTGGACGCACAGGGGCGAATCACGGTCTTCAACCGCAAGGCACAGGATCTGAGCGAGTACACGAGCGAAGAAGCCATCGGCGCCGTGCTGACGACGACGATGGTCGCTGAGAACTGCCGCGATCACGTCGCAGCTGTGCTGCAGCGTGGCCTTCAGGGCGTGGAGACGGCGAGTTACGAGTTCACGATGGTGACCAAGAGTGGACGGCTCGTGGAGCTGCTGCTGAATGCGCTGCCGCGATTAGACTGGAAGGGCAACGTCGTTGGCGTGATCGGCATTGGCGAAGATATCACCGAGCGAGTCGTGCTGGAGAAGGAGTACAATCTACTGGTGGACACCGTCAAGGGCCCGATCTTTGCCATCGATTCGCAGTACAAGATCATCATGTGGAACCGAGAAGCCGCCGCGATCACCGAGTACACGATCGACGACGCATTGGGAAAGGACGTGGTCGCGTTTACATCCAACAAGTTCCGCGTCAACCTGCAAAACGTGATGGTGAAAGCCATGAACGGCGAGGAAACGACCAACTTCGAGCTGCCGCTGGTCACGAAGGGCGGCCGACGACTGGATATTCTGCTGAATGCGTCGCCCCGATACGACCAGACTGGCAACATCGTCGGCGTTGTGGCTATTGGTCAAGATATCACCGATCGTCGTGCCCAGGAGCAGGAGTACTCACGACTCATTGACACGGCAAACGCTCCGATCTTTGGTGTCGACACGGAAGGCCGCGTGAACACGTGGAACAAAAAGGCTGCACTGATCACGGAGTACTCGATGATCGACGTCTTGGGCTCCAAGTTTGTGGAAGAGTTCATTCCGGCTGACTATCAGACGACTGTGAGTGACGTGCTACGCAAGGCCACGCTGGGCGTGGAGACTGCCAACTTTGAGTTCCCGATGGTCACCCGCGTGGGACGTCGCGTCGAACTGCTGCTGAACGCGACGCCTCGCTACGACGAGAAGGGAGACATCATCGGCGTCGTCTGTATCGGCCAAGATATCACGGTGCGTATCGCGCAGGAGCAAGAGTACAGTCGCCTGATCGATACGGCCAACGCGCCAATCTTCGGTGTGAATATGCTGGGCCTGGTGAACATTTGGAACAAAAAGGCTGCGGAGATCACGCAGTACGAGCCCAAGGACGTCATGGGGAAAGATTTGGTCCAGCAGTTCATCTCTGAAGAGTATCGTTTCGCGGTCGGCTTGGTGCTCTCGCAGGCGCTGAATGGTGTCCAAGCAGCCAATTTCAACTTTCCACTCATTACCAGGGCGGGTCGGCGCGTTGAGATCTTGTTGAACGCGACGCCACGTTACAACGAGCACGGCGAGATCGTGGGTGTCGTTGGCATCGGACAAGATATCACGGAGCGTATCGCACAGGAGCAGGAGTACGCGCGCATGATCGACACAGCCAACGCACCGATTTTCGGTGTCAACGAGCAAGGCCTGGTGAATATCTGGAACCGAAAGGCGGCGTACATCACCAAGTTTGCGCCGTCCGAGGTCATGGACAAGAATCTCGTGGAAGAATTTATCACAGACGACTACAAGGAAGCTGTGCGTCGCGTGTTGAACGAGGCTTTGTCCGGCGTCGAGAGAGCAAACTTCGAATTTCCGTTGATGACCAAGGCCGGCCGCCGCGTCGAGATTCTGTTGAACGCCACGCCGCGCTTCAATGAGCATGGCAAATGCATTGGTATGGTCGGCATTGGTCAAGATATCACCGAGCGTATCGCGCAAGAACAGGAGTATGCGCGTTTGATCGAGAAGGCGAACGCACCGATTTTCGGTGTGGATGTCAACGGCTGCGTGAACATTTGGAACCAAAAGACCGCTGATATCACGCAGTACAGCCGGGACGAAGTGTACGGGAAGAAGCTCGTGGACACGTTCATTTCGGAAAGCAACCGTGAAGATGCGGCGGAGGTGCTCGCGAATGCTTTGCATGGTGACGAGAAGTCCAACTTTGAAGTGTCTCTCATCACGAAGTCAGGGCGAGAAGTGAAGATTCTCCTCAACGCGACCGCGCGGTTCGATCAGCACGGCAAGATTGTCGGCATGGTCGGTATTGGCCAAGACTTGACCGATCGAATCGCTCAGCAAGAAGAGTATGCGCGGCTCATCGAGACGGCAAACGCGCCGATTTTCGGTGTAGATCGCAATCTCTGCGTGAATATCTGGAACACAAAAGCGGCCGCGATCACCCAGTACAAGAAGGCGGAAGTGATGGGTGAGAACCTTGTCGAGACGTTCATTTCTCCCGAGTTCCGACCTCTCGTCGCCAAGGTTTTGTCCGATGCTCTCCAGGGCAAACACTCTGCGAACTTCGAGTTCCCTCTCATTACTCGACCGGGCACGAAGATCGAGATTCTGTTGAACGCGACGCCGCGTATGGATTTCCACGGCAATATCATCGGCGTCGTTGGCATTGGCCAGGATATCACGGATCGTGTCGCCCAAGAACACGAGTATTTCCGACTGATCGACACGGCCAATGCGCCAATCTTCGGTGTGGATACTGCCGGTCGTATCAACGAGTGGAACCAAAAGATCGCGAAGATCATGGGACGCACGAAGGACTCAGTGCTCGGCCTCTCGCTTGTCGAAGAATTCATCACACCTGAGAGTCGAATGCTCGTGCGGAAGCAAATCAACCAAGCGCTGATCGGTATTGACGTAGACGAGATGGAACTGTCGATGACGACGGCCGATGGGCGCGCGATTTTACTCTTAGTGAACGCGTCAAGCAAGAAGGACATGCACGGGAACTGCCGTGGCGTCATCGGTGTCGGCCAAGATTACACAGCGAAGAAGCACATGGAAGCTGCCAAGGTGACCTTCCTGGCGTCGTTCAGTCACGAGCTGCGTACGCCTCTGAACGGCGTGCTTGGTATGCTGGAGCTGTTGCGTGAGCAGAAATTGGAGAAAGTGCCGCAGAGATACGTCCACATGGCGTACGTCTCTGGATCGCTGCTGCTGAACTTGATCAACGACATCCTCGACTTGTCCAAGATCGAAGCAGGCCACCTCGAGATCTCGCAAGATCCGTTCCAGGTGCAGGAGCTGCTGGACTATGTGATCGAGATCTTCAAGTTCAAGGCCAAGGAGAAGGGCGTGAAGCTGATCCTGACCTGTGGACCGAACATTCCGCAATTCGTCATCGGCGATGTGAGTCGTCTACGTCAAGTGCTGCTGAACCTGCTTTCGAACGCCATCAAGTTCACGAACGACGGATCGATCACGGTCGAGTGCAAGATGTCGCCGATGCAAGCTGTGCCGAAGGGAAGTGTGCGGCTGCTCTTCACGGTCACCGACACGGGTGTCGGTATGGACAGTGAAGACAAGGGCCGCCTGTTTTCCCTTTTCACCAAGCTCGATCGAACGCGCAAGAACAACCCGACGGGCTCTGGCCTTGGCCTCGCAATCTGTAAGCAGCTTGTGGAGCTCATGGGCGGCGACATCGACGTCGAGAGCTCACTGACCGAAGGCTCAGAGTTCTTCTTCACAGTCGTGGTCGATCGTATTGACGAAGCATTTGCCGTGGAGCAACAGACATTCCCGGTCGCCGTTCCCGCAGACGTGTCTCTCGACTCGGTGCCAACGCACGCGCGCATCCTGGTCGTCGAGGATAACGAGTTCAACTGGGAGGTGGTCAAGTGTTTTTTCACTGAGGCCAACCACCTTCTGCAGTGGGCGCAAAACGGACGTGACGCCTACGATGCTTACCGAGAGCACCACGAAAGCTACGACCTCGTGCTCATGGATTGTGAGATGCCGATCATGGACGGATACACGGCGACCCGCAGTATTCGGTTGTTTGAACTCGAGAACGGGCTGCCACGCATTCCGATCCTTGGCCTTACAGCGTACGCCATGAGTGGTGATCGCAGAAAGTGTCTCGATGCTGGTATGGACGAGTTCATCGTCAAGCCAATCGGCAAGGCGGGTCTCCTCGCTGCTGTGCGACACTGGATGCGTGTCAGATACGCGAGCCTCAAGGCCTCCAACCGCGACCCGAGTGTGTTTTCTGACGACGGAGGAGAGCCTGCGACTGACGGCAACACAGCGAAGCTCGTGCCAGCCTCCACCCACAATGAGGAGCTGGATCTCACTCGCGCGATCTCCGATCTGGAGCTCGAAGACCCGATGATGATTGGCCGTGAAGGCGGCCATCTCCCCGCGCTCGTGTCCGACTCGATGCTCACGATGTCGGCTCTCAGCGAGAGCAAAAGTGGCAACTCGCTTGTGGACGCGATCAACTTGACACTGGGCGAGGTGTCCGACTCGGAGAGCGTCGCTGAGCTGAGTCACGAACGCCTGCAGCTTCCGTTTGTCGAGTCACCGTTGCAAACAGTGGACGAGACGCGGTCGTCATTCAACTCGATGAATTCGTTGGACGGAAAAAACGGCAGCGCCTTCAGTCTCTCGGACCGTGGTGGCTCGACGTCGGAGCCCAAGCTCGATTCGGGGCGTCAGCCCGAGTCCGATATGAACGAGGCGGCGTCAGTCGTGGCAGAAGCCGTCCAAGTCGCAGTTCCTGCAGCAGTTCCTGCAGCAGTCCCCGTGGCTGCTCCAATGTCTGCGTACGCTGCTGGTGCGTCGGGTCCTCCCTCGTTCCCGACAAACTTGGCTCCGGAAGAAATCCCAATCCCTGAAGGAGATCCGATTGACTACGCGCTTGGAGTCGAGCAATGCGGTGGCGACGAGGCTCTATTCTTCAGCTTGCTGGAAAAGTACGCGTCCGTGTGTGAAGAGTACATGCGACGCATCGAGTCCAACTTCGTCTCAAATAACTTCATGGTGCTGCGGCGTGAGAGCCATTCGCTCAAGGGCTCATCGGCGTACGTGGCTGCAATGCGAGTATCGAAAGCCGCCTTCCGCGTCCAAGTCGCGACCGAACGCGTGCTTTTCAACGCAGGACCAGAGGAAATCATCTCACTTCAAAACGCGTACGATCTTCTGCGCAAAGAAAACCGGCTTGTCATTGGATACCTGCGACGGAACTTCACATTCCGCCGAACAGCGCGGAATTCGAGTTCGGAGAAGAGACGTGGCGACGAAGCGAATGCGTGCGCGATCATGTGAGCGGGTCCTTTTTGGTGTTGGTTGATTGATTAGAAGAAGAAGCGAGACGTAGGCAAGAGAACACGACGACGGCCAAGGTAAATTATAAGTGGTGCTTTTTACTTTTTTGGGAAAAAATAATGGATTCAGGCTCTTTCAGTCGTTTCTTTTCCTTATCTATTTGGTGTCATTGCCGCCATCGTCGCCGAAGTACGCGTCGTGGATGTCCTGCAGCAGCTCGTTCATGGCGTCGTGGAACTTGGCGTACACGACTCGGCGCTTGGCCCCGACTTGGTCGGCAAAGCGAGCGAGTTTCCTACACAAATCCATGGAAGTCTACGTCAGTCTCCACGAGTTTCATCCACAAGAATGCCTCTCACATACAGCTTTTGCATCGCCGGCAGTTGCTGGATCCACGAGGCGATGTCGTGGAGCGAGTAGCCTTGCTCCAGCACGAGCTCCTTGGCGTCTTTCATGTAGTACTCGCACACTTTCTGGACGATCTCGTCCAACTCGACCTGCACTTTGGTCTCGTCACTCTCTTCGTCGCCGTCGCGGGCCTTGGACCACTCACCCGACGACGGACGGGGCTCTGCATCCTCATCAATATCGTCGACGGTGGACGGAGACGCCTGTGCTCGCTCGCTGAATTGACGCACAAACTCGTGTTGCAGAAGCTGCTTGACACTCCAGCGTTCGTTCTGGTCTTTCTTCAGGCATTTGTCCACGAAATCCCGGAACGTGTCCGAGAACTCGCCCTCTGGGAGGTGGGGTGGCTACAATAATAGGGCAACCAAAACGATGAGTTAATCAAATGCCTCTCAGAAGCATTAATGGATGATGTACGTACCGGTTCGTTGCGGATCATGTGGAGCAGCTCCCAATAGCCTCCCTTGGACGCGTACGGGAATTTGCCCAACGCGCAGGTCATGATCGACAGGCCAAACGACCACACGTCCGACTTGTACGAGTACTCTTCGCTGGCGATACGCTCAGGCGACATGTACGTGAGCGTGCCCACGAAGGTCGTGGCCTTGGCCATCGAGTTCTCCATCTCTCGCACGATGCCAAAGTCCGAGATCTTGACTTCACCAAAGTGGTTGATCAGCAAGTTGCTGGGCTTGATGTCGCGGTGCAGTTGGTGTGTGCTGTGTAAGAACGCGAGTCCCTTGAGCACTCTGTACGAGATACTGGCCAAAACGCTTTCGGATTTGCAGCCGCCGGTCTCGACAATGTCTTGCAGTGAGCCGCCGTCCATGTACTCGACGACGATGGACACGTTGCCTTCGTTTGGGTTCATGAAGGCGTCGTACAGACACATAATCTCGGGACACGCGACGGCCTTCGCAGCACGCGAGTCGTCGGAAAGTGTCGAGAGGTTGTTGTACAGCGTCTTGAGTTCCGCTATTAGTTGGTGGCGCTTTTCGTTTTCAAACACGGGGATCACCTTCACTGCGACCAGCAGCAACGATGGCACGTGGAGTGCCTTGTGGACGACGCCACTGGCACCGCGTCCCAATACACCGAACTTGATCAAGTGCTTCTTGGCGTTGGGCTTGGCCGAGCTGTTGTCACCATTATTATCTCTGCGATCCGGCGAGCGCGTGATACCTGTCTGTTTGATCTGGAAGCCCACGGCATCAAACGTGCCGGACTCGGACAAATCAAACGACTTGTCCAATCGCGTCTCCGTCTGATGGAGATCAAGCTGGAAGTTGAGCCCGAGACCCTGAGTGAACTGGTTTCGGTTGATACCCTTCTTGCCTGTGGAACATCCACCGCTCAACGCAGGCGACAAGGACGACCCAAGCCTCAAATTTGTAGGGCTCTGTGTTTGCTGGCACCCTGGTAGAGCCGCCAAGGCGTTCTGCTCTTCAATCGTCGCGGGCTCTGCGATCTCCAACTTGATCTTGGATCTGAGACTAGTTGTACGTTGCAAAGACCACGTGAGCTGTCCAAAACTTCAACATCAAAGAAGGCTAACGGACCCTACGAACCTGGGTTTCTTGTCGGCTCGCTTCTCGCTCGGCGTCTCCTTCTTCTCATCGGCCAATGCAGGCGACGGCTGCTGCTGTTGCAGTGGCGGTGGTGGCTGTCGCGTTCGACTGGGCTTCACAGGCGGCGGCTGGTGCTTCTGGTCTTCTGGATCTGTCCGCTGGGATCTAATCCGGCGGATCTCGTTCGCAAGCGACTGCACACTGCGCACTTTGTGGAGCGAGAGACCTGACTTGCTGTCTGCTCGTCCAAGCTGCGAAGACGAGCCGTGCGGTATCACGCCGTGGAAAGAGCCCTGTTTGTTTTCAGGCGGCGGTGGCACTTTCCGCGTCGGCTCGGATGCCTTGGAACCCGCTGAGGATGTCGCCGCCGTGATCGACGTCCGCTTGGCGATCACCTCTGGTGGCTTGAGCTTGGACTCTTTACTGCCAGGACGGCTTCCCGGTCCCTTGTCATCTCCGCCTTCCCCTGTATACGAGGGACTGCAAGACGCATTAGGGCCGAGTCATGGACCACAGGGCATTGGACCTCTCACCTGCGCTTCTCTTCCTTTGGAGCTGCTTGCTTGGGCAGCGCAGCGGCGATCGTCTATCATGTAGAGACCACAGACACATTAGTTACAGCAGCATCAGCGTCACGCATACTTGCAACATACCTTTGCATCACTAGAGTCGCGGCGCTTGATCTTCACAGGCGCCTGTGTCATGCGACAAGTTCAAGAACCCCATAAATGAGCTCTTCATCCCAGCACCTTCCAATCCTCTTCTTCTTTGAGCTTGTTGCACCTGAAGCTTGGACTTGGCCTCTAGATCTGGTCTGTCGTCCACATACTTGGCACTGCTCATTCTCTATCGACAGCTCACTCACGCCGCAAGCCAACAGCTTCGACGTCAGCACCAAGCGTGGATGGAGCTCCTCGTTTGGCGTCCCTTTGCTACAGCAATGCGATCTTCAAGGGTCGCAGACCAAATTTACAACCAATCAGATTCGTCAAATCGGATAATACTATCCGATTGGATGAAAGTATTTTGTTCTACACTTGTACCGAAAGTTGGTTGACCACCGTTTGGTTCTCCTCCACAGCGCAGTGACGACACCGTAACCCGTTGACGACAGGTTACGTTGCCATGCGAGGATACATCCGACAGCAGCATTTGTTTCGTGAATGCCCTGATCCCATCTCGTCGTGCGGCTCGTCATCATCTCCGCTGCTCGTAATGCTGACGGCCCAGCACCATTGTAGCAAATAGACCAACAACACTGGGCGGCACCATGCGATTGATTGGCCTATCGATTCGATCGCCAACGTCGTTTTCTCCGAGCGCTTGGACAAACAGATTGAAAATCCCATCACGTGACGCTGATTGGTGGAATATTAAACCATCCACCAATCAAAAGTGTTCTCCTCTCCTCTGTTGAAGTTGGGTACGCCATCCTGATAAAACCACCGCCAGAAAGCTTCTTTTTTCGCATGGACTGCGATGGACTTCATCGATGATCCCCAGTTGAAGTTCCCATGTTTTCCGAGCCAAAAAACTGTTCCCCCCTGATCTCCTCCAGGGTTTGTTCTCCGCTGCTTTCGCAGCTCCCCGCTCAGCAGCTCACCCAGTTCTCAATTTCCAAGCAATCCTCAACACACATCTCAACGCAACTCCTCACACATCTCACACATCAGCACCATGAGCTCTGTTGAAGAAACCTACTCGGCCAAGCAGTGTCTCGACATGTATCGCGCCATCAAGAACAAGGACGAGCTGAACTCGGCCTGCAAGGAGATCATGCAGGCGCTCATGTCGACCGAAGGCGGTGTCGCGGAGAACCCCTCGCTGAACAACCGAGGCGGCAGCCGCCCACGCAACGGACTCAGCCACGCCGCGTTGCAGCGCCGCTTCACGGGCAAAATGTCGGGCGTGAGCCTCTCGGCCTAAGCGTCTGTGTGCCCTCGTGGGGGGAGGGGGATGTTAAGGGATGGTGTCCCTGGCTCCCTGCCCCCGCAAGTGCTTTGGCCTGTATACGACAAGCGTTTCGATCGTCGCGTTTGAAAACAAGCTCCCAGCAGCAGCAGAATTAGTGGTCTTCTTCGGTAGGATCCTAGCTATACAATAACAATATACACTACTCCACAAAGCTGGAAGGAATCGACGTTGTGCTCCCTCGTTGCTGTTCCTCATGGACAGTATGATATTCTGACTTCATGGGCTCGAACGTGAAGTGTCGTTTGTAAATTGAACGATCACGTCGCAGCCTAAGAGGGGTGATACGGGATTTGGGAAGGATATAATCCAGCAAGAACAGGCGAGTCAACGAGCTCGTCGAGAATGCGTTCGGTCGAGCCATTGCCGCCACGCACGAAGCATTCCGATAACGCGCGATGCATCGACGCTGCATCCAGCAGGCGTCTCTCCACTGCGCCGCAAGGAGCACACCAACATTGCTTGCGATGGGTTCCACCACTTGAGTTCAGCACACGTCACACAATTTCGAAAGATCTCCTCCCATGTTCCCAAAAGCAAACTAATCAAACATACTCAATTCAAGATAGATAATTTAGTTAGAAGCAAAAACTACGATTTGGTGATTTTGAATGTCACTAAAGCGAGGGAGTGAACAGCTCTGCCTCTGCCGATTTTCACCCCATCACCGTCCAGCAAATGACAAAACAAAATAACGCCAGAAAGTGCGCCTTCTCTGTCTTCCACACGGCTTGCCGCCTGCATTCGCATTGATTGCATTTCCACAACCACGATGCCGCACAAGCTGCTGCAGATCAGCCAGTCAGTGCGCGCCATCCTGCCGGACGTGGACCGCGTGGACCTCGTGCCAGGCATTGCGCACCGTCGCGCCGTGTTCCTGCAGGCGGCGCGTGCGACCACGACGTTGCGGTCATGGCGCAGCGTGGGCAACGAGACGCCGCCTATGCTGCAGCTGCGACTGGCGATCCACGACTGCGTAGCTATCGCGCAAGTCGCGACGGTGCCTCGCTCCGAACAGGAGTTGTTCAAGCGAGATGCGGATTTGTTGGAGGACAATGGTGATGTGTTCCTCACGGCCGCTGCCGCGGGGGATCTCGAGTTTGTCGAGCAGTACTTTGCGCGGTTCTTCCAGTCGCCACAGGATGAACGCAAGAGGAAACTGTTCCGAAGGATGAAGCGACTCACAAGGGAGCAAGGATTCGACGCGCTTGTGTCGTGGCTGAACAACCAGCAGGGCTTTGTCGTGGCAGAACCGAATGAGCTCATGGAGGAAGTCGACACCATCAGTGCCGATCTCACGCAATTGCAGTTCTCCCCCACTCCGACGGCGCCGTCCAGTCCAGAACATTCTCTATCGAGTACAAGCACAGTGGCTTCGGTCTTCACAGACCCCTCGCTCATGGAACGGATCGGATCCTACCAAACGGACCCAAGAGCTTTCGTGGACGAGTATAAACAGCGAGTCGTGGGCGACGGAGCCAAGACGGACTGTCTCCCGGGCATTCTTGTACACCACGCAGTGATCTATGGCGATCTACACGCGCTGCAAATGCTGTACACGGCTCGTCTTCTATACCCGGAGGTTGCCGTGAAGCCCGAGGTGAGCTTCTCGCTTGCGATGCACCTCGCCGCGTGCGAAGGAAGACTCGACTTTCTTCAGTGGCTCCACGTTCGATTCCAGAGACACCCAACACACTTTACGTGCTGCCCAGACACACTGGCGATGGCTGCGCGCTGTGGCTGGGCAGAGATCGTCGAGTGGCTCCATGTCAACGTCCCTAAGAGTGAACGGACGATGTCAGAGTACGCTGTCAACGAGGCCGCCTTCTGGGGACACCTGGATGTCTTGCGTGTGTGCCGCAAGCACCAACTCGGAGAATTCACGGACAAAACTATGGCGTGTGCTGCGCGTGCTGGTCGACTAGAGACCGTCAAATCGCTGAGATCGCTAGAAGGGCTGACGCTCAGCACACGAGAGGCGATGGACGTGGCGATCGAGTGCGGCTACGTGCCCATTGTCGAGTACTTTCGAGAAGAATGCAGCGAAAGCATCGACCATCGTCGGCTCTCGCTATCATTGCGATCCACCTCAGCTGCTTCTGAAAACATGGTCCAGTTCTTGTGGACCCACGCAGACCAAGACGTTGAAGCTCGTCGCCGTGCCGCTTGTGAGAACTTTCGAGATCTCTGTGGGAAGTGGTCCATTCAGATGGTCGAAATGATGCTTCCGTTCGTGGCTCACGACACGCCTACGCTTATCATCGGACTCGAAACTGCCGTCAAGGCGATTCGCCCACCCATCGTCAGAATGGTGCTGCCTTTGTGTGTGGAGAGTTCCACGGACTCGACGTTATTACACGACGAGCTCCTCAAGTTGTTACAGCTCGCACTAGAACTGGACAATGCGATGATGGCGTCGATGTTCATGGAGGCTGGCAGGTTCGCGCCCGATGATCTCGGCACCACTTTCCGGACCGTGATGCAACAGACTCCACGAAACGACCACAGTATCCTAGTCGACCTCCACCTGGACGAGTTCTGCGAGGACGCCTTTGCTGTCGCCGCTGAAGCTGGTGACCTCGGGCTACTCGAACGACTGCACGACAATCGCACAAAGACAACAGCTATCAAAGCCCTCCGAGTCGCCAAGAACGTCGATACCGCCGGGTTTTTGTTGCTCAACGAAAGCGAATTCTACACGGAACGCATCGTGCTCGAGAACGCACCGCCGTGGATTGAGTCCAAGCTCATCCGGTTGTTCCTGCAGAACGGCCATCAAGATGATTTCGATGCCATAGCGAACTTTGGAGACGTTGAGTATCTGCCATCGAAGTTTTTGGAGCCCCACGAGGTCAAGGCGATCCAGGAAGCCGATGATCCTGTACTCAATGCTCGGCTTGTGGCTCGCCATACCAACTTGCTGCCTTCGTCATTCATGTCGACGATAGTCTACAGTGGCGCGTACGACCTCGTCGACTTCATCCACAATGAGCTTCATCTCGCTGAGCTCACGATCAGCGAGCTCAACAATCTCATTGAAGACAGCAGACTCGATGAAGTGAAGGCGCTGTTTGACGTCGGGGTAAAATACATTTGGACGGACACGATCACGAAGATCCTGAGGAAAAACCGCATGAACGTCGTGCAGTTCCTCTTCGACCAACGCGACGAAGACATCGACGCACGATTCATGGGGGTGCTGGCCGACGCGCTGCATCAATCTCGTGGAGACGATGAGTCCCATTGCGGTGGTGTGCGCAGCGCGTCCAGCGACCGGGTGGGGTTTGGTTGGACGCTGTCACTACTACAGCTCTTCGTCCAGCAGCGACCAGAGCTACACTGCAGACTGCTGGAGATGGTGGCTAGGGCTGGATCCATGGCGGCTGTGAACTACATGCTGAGCCCACGTAGTGGCGTTGATACGACGAAGCTTGCTATGCTTTCCTTCATCATCGCAGCAGCTCGAGGCGGCCACCAGGACGTCGTGGAAGTGCTGTTCTCGAACAAGCGTGAAGACGAAGTCATTGGTGTCAGTGGACTACGGGAGCAGCTCTGTAGTGTGAGTGACGCTGGCGCCTTGCAAGTGCTGCTGCTAGTGCTGTCGCGACTGGATCCGACTGTCAAGGCTCAGCTGGACGAGGAACGCAAGGCCGCGAGTGCGATGTTTGGTTGCGGGCCATCGTCAAGTGGGAATTCTTCAGCCTCGACATACAAGCGGAAGCCCACGGGACGAGCGAAGCCCGGTCGAAGGTGGTGAAAGCATGTATGCAGCGCATGATGAAATGAAGAGAATGGGGAGATTTTGTAGAATAGAATACTCTGGTGGATGATGTTCATGAATCTTTTGACGCAAAACATAATACAAGTACCAGAGCATTGAGAAAATACCGGTTTGTGTACCCACACGTTCATCCATGTGGATACACTTTCCTTGTCCAGTTCTCACACCGTGCGTGGCGTGCCACAGGCGCACAATGGTACATTTGATCATTTCCTGCGTATATCAGGAGCTGCACAAAATCAAATGACGCAGCGAGCAAACGAGGACGCTCGCCACGTCGACGCCTCGCCGGCGCTGGACCCCGTGGCTGCAGCAGAGACTGAAGAGATGCAGGTCTCACCATCAGTCCCCAGCGCAGTCAGCGCAGTGGTGTCTGTGTTAACAGACCACTTGCTTCTCACGTGCATCGACTCGTTCCAGCCAGCGCCGCTGGCGTTCCTCCCAGCATACAAACTCAAGATACTGGGTCGCAAGAAAGCCAAGACGGACGGCCCCGTCGGCTCTCTCGTGGACGAGACGATCGCTCGCAATGATCTCGATGGTCTCAAGAGGATCTACTCGGCTTGATGCTTGATCTAAATGCTGATGAGAAACCTGAGCTGAGCTTCGAAAACGCCGTGGACGTCGCTGCGACTAAAGGCCGACTCACGATCTTGCAGTGGCTGTATGCGCGGTCTCAGCAACATCCTGTTAACACTACGACCGAGGATGTATAATGTCTGTGCCAACAGCAACTGCTCGGAGGATTCTCGGACAAGACGATGGTGTGCGCTGCGCGTGCTGGTCGACTAGAAGCCGTCAAGATTCTGAAATCGTTCCAAGGGCTGGCATTGAGCACACGAGAGGCCATGGACATGGGTGATCGAGTGCGGCCGCGTGCCGGTTGTAGCGTAATTCCGAGAAGAATGCGGTGAAAGCATCAACGAACGACGGCTCGATATCATTGTGGTCGACTGCAGGCTGTGCTGACAAGATAGTCGAGGTGCTGTGGACTCAAGGCGACCAAGACGACCAGGAAATTGAAGCGCGTCGCCGGGTCGCTCGTGGAAGCTTCAAGGAGATCTGTGGAAGGTGGCCGATTCGGAACATCAGCACGATCGTCCCCGTCGTAGCACAAGACACGCCGACGCTTCTCACTGGACTTGGTGCTACCATCGACAGAGTCAACGTACCCATCGTCAGTACGCTGCTACCGTTGTGTGTGGACGGCGCGATGGACGTCACACTGCTACACGACGAGCTGTTGAGGCTGCTTCAGCTCGCGCTTGAACGAGAAAGTGCGCCGATCGCGTCGATGCTGATAGAAGCAGGCAAATTCTCGCCGCATGCTCTCGCCACCACGTTCCGCAGCGTCGTGCAAGAAGTTCCGTACAAAGACCTCAGCGTGCTGGTCGATCTCCACTTGGACGAGTCCTGCAACGACGCCTTGGCAGTCGCTGTTCAAGCGACTGCAATGAAGCTTCTCAAAAGGCTGCACCCGACTCGCACAAAGGCGACGGCCATTGAAGCCCTCCGGGTCGCCAAAAACGTCGAAACCGCCGAGTTTCTATTGGTGAAAGAAAGCGAATTCTACACGGAACGCATCGTGCTCGAGAACGCGCCGCCGTGTATTGAGCCCAAGCTCATGCGGTTGTTCCTGCAGAACGGCCACCAGACAGATCTCGACGCACCAGCGAGCTTCGCAAACATTGAGTTTTTATCGTCAACGTTCTTGGAGCCACACGAAGTCAAGGCGATCCAGGAAGCCGACGATCCTGTGCTGATTGCTCGACTTGTGGCTCGTCACGCTAGCTATCGCCATCGTTCATGTCGACGATTGTCTCTGGCGGCACATTCGACCTTGTTGACTTCGTCCACAACAGACTCGGCCTCACTCAGCTGACAGCCAAACGGTTCAATCGTCTCATTGAACGGGGCGTCGTCGAAGACGTGAAGGCGCTGTTTGATATCGGGGTCCGTGACGTTTTCACAGGCACGATCAAGAAAATCCCGAGGGAGGACCCGAACAACATCGTCCAGTTCCTGTTCGACCAACACGACGATCAAATCGACGCGCGATTCGTGGACGTGCTGGCTGATGCGTTGCAAAGGACTGATGGAGAGGATGAGTCCACCAACGACCACACTCGTAGCTGCGAGCACGATCCGTTCAGCTGGACGATGTCACTTCTACAGCTCCTCGTTCAGCATCGACCAGAACTACACTCGAGATTACTGGAGGTGGTCGCTGGTGCTGGATCTGTAGAATCTGTGAGCTACATGCTGAGCCCACGGAGTGGTGTTGACACGACGAATGTCCCCATCGTTCCAGCTATCGACGCTGCAGCTCGAGGCGGCCAGAAGAAAGTGGTGGAAGTGCTGTTGACCGTCAAACGAGATGAGGAAGTCATTGATCTCGCCTCAGTACGTGATCAGCTTTCCAGTGTGGGCGACGCTGGCGCTTTGCAGTTTCTATTGGAGCTGCTGGCTCAGAGAGATCCATTGATACAAGCACAGCTCAACAAGGAGCGAGAAGCTGCGAGTGCGATCTTTGAGTTTGTGTCGACGACTAGGGACACGAGGACTAAGCGGAAGACGTCTGGAGGAGCGAAGCCTGGTAGGAGGAAATGAGGAGATACTTCGACGTAGTCGGGAAAGTGAGACGGGTGCTTTGATGGCTAGCTGATGCCTTCTTCCAAGAGAACGAATCGTGCCTCTTACTACTCAGATTGAAGCAACGGCCGTCAAACCTCGTGCAGCACCTAAAGTATCATTACCACCCGGTACGTTTCTTCATCTGATGACGAGTCTATTACAGTTGTCAGGTGGCTGGCGTGGCAATTAGGTATGCGCAACACTACTAACTCCACACTCCACAATTTCCTGCGTTCATCGAATCCCGCAATCAAAATGGAGCAGCCAGCAAACGAGACAATACAAGAGGCCGAGGATACGTCGACGCCACATCTCGACCTCGAAGTCTCCACGCTCAGTGCTACGGTAGCTCAGCTGGAGGTCTCACAGTCGGTTCCCGTCAGCATCCACGCCGTTGTGACTGTGTTCACAGACCACTCGCTTCTCTCCTGCATCGGCTCTTTCCAGCCAGACCCGCTGGCGTTCCTCCCAGCGTACGCACTTGAGAATCACGGCGCCACCGGCTCCCTCGTGAAGAAGGCCATCAAGAAAATCTACTCAGCTCGCTGTCTTGACCCAGAGACTGCGAAGAAACCCGAGCTTAGTTTCCAGGACGCGATGAACGACGCAGCGACTGAAGGCCGCCTCACGATCTTGCAGTGGCTGCACGCGCGGTCCAGGCACCGTCTTCTCGATGTGTACGGTCCTCCTGATAAGAGCACTATACGGACGACCCTTTGCGCAAGCCGCATGGACGTCGTCCAGTGTCTCTTCGATCTACGTTGCATGCAAATTGATTGGTACTTCGTGGATATCTTGGCGGACGCGCTGCACAGGGCTCCTACAGATGACAAGTCCGCTAGTGGTCGCAATCGTAGCTCTGCCCACGACCCGTACAGTTGGACGATGTCGCTTCTACAGCTCCTCGTTCAGCAGACCTGCACAACACTCCAGACTATTGAAGATGGCGGCTGATGCTGGATCTATGGAGGCTGTGAGCTACATCCTGAGCCCACGCAGTGGTGTTGACTTGACCAAGATCACGATGCTTCCAGGTATCGTCGCCGCGGCTCGAGGAGGCCACAAGGAGGTGGTGGAAGTGCTGCTATCAGCCAAACATAATGGTGAAGTCGTCGATGTCACCTCAATCCGTGATCAGCTTTCCAGTGTGCGAGATGTTTGCGCTCTGCAGTTGCTGCTGGAGCTACTGGCTCAGAGAGATCCTTTGGTGCAGGCGCAGCTCAACAAGGAACGAGAAGCTGCAAGCGCGATGTTTGGGTTTGTCGACGACTGTGGACGTGAAGACGAAACGGAAGACGCCGGGAAGAGCGAAGCCTGGTGAAAGGAAGTGAACAGATTCGTCGCGAAAGTGAGACGGATGCGTTGGTTGCTACAGTAGCTGAGGCATTTTTTCACGGGCGAACGCGAGTTGACGAGCATGTAGTCCCTAACGGTTCAGATTGAAGCAAGGTGCAGCACCCAAAGCCTAATGATCATTGCAGCCACTTGAGACAAAAGTGCTGATCTTGATCAAATGTGAAGACGAAGTCATCCGGCGTAGGGGACTTCGCGAGCAGCTCCAGGTCGCGATACCGATAATAGTTGGAACTTGACTCACAAACCAGCTCAACAACTGCAAATTTGCATCTGGCCAATTGTGGGTGCACTTTCATCTCTTCTAATGAGTCTATTACAGCGTGGCAATGACGCGCACCACAGTCTGTTATTTCCTGGGTTCTTCAGACCCCACAATCAAAATGGAGCAACCAGAAACCGAGACCAACGCCCACGCCAACACCGCGCCGTCGCTGGATCTCGCGCCTGCGCCAGAGACGGAAGAGATGTCCGCGCGTCGTCTCCACCTCGACGTCCCCACCATCACTGACATGGTAGCTCAGCTACAGGTCTCCCCGTCGGTCGTCGGCGGCATCGACGCAATTGCGTCCGTGTTCACAGACCGCTCGCTTCTCTCCTGCATCGGCTCGTTCCAGCCAGATCCGTTGGCGTTCCTCCCAGCGTACGAACTCAAGTTGCTTGGCCCGAAGAGAGCTAAGAAGGACGGCGCCGTCGGCTCTCTCGTGAAGGAAGCAGTCACTCGTGATGATCTCGATGGACTCAAGACGATCTACTCGGCTTGTCGTTTGGATGCCGCGGCTGCCGAGAAACCCGAGCTCGGTTTCAAGACGGCCATGGACGTCGCAGCGGCTGAAGGCCGACTCACGATCTTGCAGTGGCTGCACGCGCGGTCCCAACATTGTGCCATCGACGTACAGAGCTCTCCTGGGAAGACGACGCTCAGGAAAACCCTTCGCGCAAGCCGCATGGACGTCGTACAGTGCCTCGTGGATCTACACGACGAAGAAATCGACTCTCACTTTCTGGACCTCCTGGCGGATGCACTGCGCAATACTCGTGGAGACGATGGGTCTGGAAGGAGCCGCGCGCTTAGCTCTGCGTACGACCAGTTCAACTGGTCGCTGTCACTGCTACAGCTCCTCGTCCACCAGCGACCAACGTTACACTTAAGAATTCTGGAGATATCGGCCAGTGTCGGATCCATGGCGGCTGTGAGCTACATGCTGAGCTCACGCAGCGGTGTTGACACGACGAAGGTCGCCATCCTTCCAGGTATCATCGCGGCGGCTCGAGGCGGCCACAAGGAAGTGGTGGACATGCTGTTATCTGCCAAATATGATTGTGAAGTCATCGACGTTGCGACACTGCGTGAGCAGCTCTCCAGTGTTGGTGACGCGCTCGCCCTACAGGTGCTGTTGGAGTTGCTGGCTCAGAGAGTGCCATTGGTGCAGGCGCAGCTCAACAAGGAACGAGAAGCTGCAAGTGCAATCTTCGGGTTTGTACCGACGGTTGGGAAGACTCGCAAGACGACGGGCAGAGTGAAGAGGAAGTGAGGATAGTTCACACAGTTGAAGAAATGGGACAGGTGATGTGATAAACAACAGAGGCCCCACTTCACTGAGAACAGATCTTGGCAGGTACACAGTCTCTCACTGATCAGCAGGGCGCAACAACCGTCGAACCCAAGCCTCATGACCGTTGCCGAGGAGACTGCCATCAGTGCGGCAGTGGATGACTTGGATGTCTCCCCTTCCACGACCGATACGACGCTACGTCCGCACCCAGTTGATGGTGACGGCACCGATGTCGCGATGTATGTGCTCACGGACGCCGCGCAAGTCATCCACATCGGCTCCTTCCAGCGTGACCCCGTCGTATTCGTGGCTGAGTATAGCACCGAAGTCCAGCGCAGATAGAAGGCCGCCGGACTCCGAGGTATCTATGTGGGGTTTCTCGTGCTTCTAGCAATCACAGACGATGACCTTCCCGCAGTGAAGCTCACCCACACGGCGCGAAGTCTCTGCCCCGAAGCTGCGAACAATCCAGAGCTGAGTTTCGACGACGCGATGTACCACGCGGCGAGCGAAGGCCGCAGTGAGATCCTGGAATGGCTCGACGACCGCTCGAAGAGATACCCAGCGGACGCCCACTATTTCCCAGGCGAGACAAGACTTCGCATATCGCTTCGATGCGGCCACATGGACATCGTACGGTTTTTCTTCGATCGGCAGGAGCCTGCGATGGACCAGGGCTTCATGAACATCTTGGTGGATGCCTTCCGTCGATACTGCGAAGATGGCGGCGACTCCACGGGTGGTTTCCACAGCTCTACGGATGGATGCGCCGAGTGGATGATGCCGCTTCACGAGATCTTCGTCCAGGCGCGACCAGCACTGCACGCCACACTCCTGCAGATGGTAGCACGGGCTGGCTTGGTCTCTACTGTGGCCGCCATGCTCAGCCCCCGCAGCGGCGTCGATACAACCAAGTTTGCGATGTTTCCATCGATCGTCGCGGCGGCTCGAGGTCGCCACCGTGATGTGGCAGAGCTGTTGTTCACTGCCCTGCGTGAGGACGAAGTCATCGATGTCCCCACATTGCGCGAGCAGCTCTTTAGCGCGGAAGACACCGGAGCTTTGTTCTAATCGCTATTTTTGCTGACTGAACGGAAAGCTGATGGCGCGTGGAAGGTCATTTCTCAAAATTTGAGATCCAGAAACGCAAGAGTCTTGCGTGCTGACCAAAGGTATGATTGCGGGTGATGTATACGTGGTCGTGGTTTAATTAACACAATTGCTTTCCGACGTTTCATGACGAGGATTGTGCCGCATTGATCACTCCATTGTCTTCTGTTCTGGTCGGGATCCCAGGGAGGATTCTACTACGGTACTTGAAGTGACACCGTCTCCCAGCGAGTGGCCCTCAGTACTCCCTCCTGCAAACTCTCTCACTCCCCTGGAAAACTCGCTCACTCGCCAATCGTCCTCCTGCCAACTCAGTCGCCGTCTCCCTCTCCACCATGGTGCTCCAGTCACTCTTCGCCCAAGGGCTCCTCCAGGAACTCTCCATCCCCGTCGCGTTGGGAGTCTTCGTGGTTGTGCCTCTTGCCGCCTGGCCACTCACTCGCTCACTGTCAACTAACAAGAGCGACACTGTGCAGCTTCCGTTCCAAGTGCCTGGTGCCTGGCCCCTCCTAGGCCACTTGCTGTTGATCCGTCGTAACCTCCATGCTCGCCACGACTGGATCGCGTCGCTCGCAGAGAAGGCAGGTGGTCGTCCGCTTCAGCTCACGATGCTCGGCCGGCCTCCCGTGGTCATCGTCTACACGGCTGAGACTGCGGAGGACATCCTGAAGACCCACTTTGAGAATGTCCCGAAGGGTCCACTCCCCATTGGGATCACACAAGACGTGCTTGACCACGGCATCTTCGCAGTGGATGGTGCCCAGTGGGTTCACCAGCGCAAGACGGCCAGTAACCTCTTCCCGGCACGAGCTCTTCCTCGTGGTACACGGAGGGGACCATCGGCTTCCGGGCGGTGCGATACGATTGGCCGTTGGCGCCTTCCGTCACCGACACCTTCCGCAGATTCTGCGACACGATTGTTCTGAACTATCCCGGCATCCTGTGACCGCCAGCTCAGCCTGAAGATCTCATCCTTCGGCCGCCGTCTTTAGACGGATGGCGGCTCCAGCGGCAGACCCACGGTCTGACGGTCGAATGGACTCCGGTGGCGCGAGCCTCGATCTGCCTCGGCACCGCTCGAACGACAGCAGCAGCGTCCACGTTGGCCAGGCGACTCCTCTGCGACTCGCGAGTCGCTTTCGAGAGACACAGTTGGCTCGACGCTCCATATGCGCTCTGGGTGGGAGTCGCGGC
>JAADWY010000576.1:0-21036 GCA_023336355.1 Pythium dissotocum
CGTCGATCTCCTGCAACTGAAAGCCACGTGCCTGCCGTATCTCAAGGCATTGCGCGTCGTATTGTAGATGGTGAACAAATTTATGCGTCACCAAGAGGTCTTCAAAGCTTTTCTCACGGAACAACGAGTGCTGCACTACCTTCATTGGGTACGTGAGTACGAATCCTCCGATCAAGTGTCGACAAATTCATACAAACGACCGCACCAAGCAACGCGAGACTTCCATCGTCTTCTGAAAGAGAAGGCATTGGATGTTGCTGATCAACCGTTCCAGAAGGAAGGCCTCCTGGCTTTCTTCAGCGTTATTCGACGAGTGGCTAGGCAGGGAAACGAGTCGAAGCCGTCGTCGCTCGGACTCTTCGGGTGTCAGATGTCGTGCTGGTGATCTCCAAGTTCACAACCAGTCCCCTCCGACGAGAAATCACGATTGATTTGTGATAGCAGTCTATTCGAGAATGTAGCTGCTGTAAATTACTGTTGTCCACGCCGTAGCGTTAGTTGCAGCCCTCCATGTTGGAGCGCTGGTTGTTACAAAGCGATATTCCCCACTTCCCACATTCATTTTGTCCAGCAAGGTGCTTCCCCATGTCCAGTACAGTCTTCAATTCACAGCCAAATGAAGATCTCACGTTTCTTCGTGCTGGTCGCGTAGCTGAAAATGAGTGCGATCACATCTTGTCCAAACTGTCGAACAGCGACTGGCACCCCACGACTCGTGCTCTGGTGGCCGATGCTCAGAAATGCCAGTCGACATTCCAGCGTGAGTGGCACGTCACAGAAATCCATCGATGGATCCTGAAATCGTCGACGAAACTTGCGTGTCGCCTTGTGCATGCGGTCGTACGAATCGTCGATCCATCTTGGGATGAAGTCATCATCTGACGACCAGTGCAGATACTGAAGGCTTCTGTGTTGGCGAACCGCTGATTCGAGCAATAATTGATGCTGCTCGAAGGTGTTGTCGTACCAACCGACGACACGCAATGCCTTCAGTCGTGGGAGTGACGCCAAGTTCATTGGTGTAAGCACCAGAGACGGTGGCAGTCGCCAATCGATGGTGAGCTGTAGCTCTTCAAGACAAGACGAGGAAATGACGGGTTGGTCCTCTGCCCAAAACGAGCCGTCGTGGTGTATCCGAAGACACTTGAGCGCGGGACACAAAGTCAAGATGAGGCGCACTGTTGAAGGCGCGAGAATTTTGCTGCAGGCAACATCAAGCGTTGTGAGCGAGTTGCCGAGCACAGTGAGCAGACCGCTAAGCACTTTGGTGTCCACGACGCCGAAACTTGCGTTCAGTCGCAGAGTACGAACACACGAACGTCCTGGAGGCCGAGTACGAGTCTCGACGACGTCGATACACCGGATCCACCTCAAGCCGTACCCAGGGATCACAGCACAAACCCATTCCTGGACATCGAGGACATCAGTTGACGGGATACACAGGCTGATCCACGTAGCGTCGAGAAATTTGTGCAGTATCTCGGCATCGTCTCGTGGATCCGTCCACACTTGGGTTGCTGATGGGACGTAGCCTTCGATCCACGACGAGCAGTTCAAGTCGCTGAGCAGGTTGCTCCCAGTGGCCATTCGTTGTAGCGCGTCAACATCCGCTGACGAAGCACCTTGTATCTCGACGTCGAGGGTAGTAAAACCCGACGTTTCGGCGGCGTCTGGATGGAAAATGGCGAACCCCAGCCACGCCCAGTCGCTGGCTAGAGAACTTGGCCGTCCGTACGAATATCGACAGCTTGGCAGTGTCATTTGCTTGATGCTCTTGAGAAACGGCGTCGCTGAGCACAACACGCCAAGGTACGAGTACGAAAGCTCGGCAGACTGTAGCATGAACAGCCAGTAGGCATCGAGTCGTACTAGTGGAACTCGATTGGCGTCCTTATCCACCTCACAAAGAAGACTGCGAGCAAGGCGTCGATCATGGACGATGTTCCACAAGCTCAATCTCGTCCTTACGGTCACGTCACTCGCCGGGAGCTTCTCGCGAAGTCCATCGAAGACATAAAAGGCGCCGTGGTCGTGTAACTCGGCCGAGTACAGTTCCATCCGCGGGAGTTCCATCAACGACTCGGGCTCTGGATCGATCTCGCCTCGCGTGGTCGTGTCTAGTAACAGAGCTTCGACCATTTCGGGTCCGAGTTCGTCGATGGCCACAGGGATACGACGCTTCCAGTGGTTCGTACGGATGAATGGCTTCAACTTGGCCAGCATACGATGCAGTTTGTGGTCACGACTCTTGTCGGGGTGCGCTTGCCTTCCAAGGAGGATTCTCGAACACTCTCTCTTGGTCTCCACCTTGTAGTCAACCACGAGTTTGACGCGGGGAAAAGGCTTGTCCGACGCGTCGAAGAAACGAACCACCTCTGAGATAATGAGCTGTCCACGATGCGGATGCACTACCCGCTTGTTCTCGTTCGGTCGATTCCTTGGATATAAGAACTCGAGAAACACGCGCTTCCAGAACTCCGGGTTCTCGGTGCCGCTGTAGCCTTCACAGCACGACAGTGCGAACCACGCGATGGTCGCCGCACGAGCGTACGCCGTCATCATAGGCGCGTCTTTGACTTCTTGGAAACCTTGCTCGTGCACACCGTTGAAGACGAAGCTGACCCATTCGAATGACTTGATGATGGTGGTGGGCACCCACACGTGCTCCTCGTCCAGTCGCACACAGCCACGCAATTGGCCGCGCCACGCCAACGCGATGGCCCACGCCTCGCGTTCGCTTAGCACTGGGCGGTGGTGGCGCTTGGTCGCTGTGGAGTTGCAGGAATCGGCGCTGGAAGGGGAATTGCCCATGAAGTCCTTTTCAAGAAGTGTCGAGTGAGGAGATCCGTTTGGGAAAGGACGACTGATATGCCACAAATATAGCCAATCAAAGGCCGTTTTGGTGTACCCACTAATTTGGCTAAGTGCGAGAATGTGAACCCAATTGAACCCATTAGCGAATTCTGAACACCCACCGCTTCAGGGTGGGATCAATCCTTTTCTACTCGATGAAGATGACGCGTTTGATCGTGCTGGTCGCGTAGGCGAATATCAGTGAGATGATATGCTCTTCCATCTCGCCGAGATCTAGTCGATTCGAAAGGTGGCGAACGACGCTGAGAAAGGCGACACGGCACTTGTACTGGAACGGTCCCTGGGTGGTATCGAGGTCCATGCGGTTGAGCTTCTTCTGGAACGTGCGCGTTCGGTTGTGCTGGTTATCGTACGACTCTGTGATCCATGGTTCATGGACGTGGAGTCTGCGTGACCAGTGAAGATATTGAAGGTCTTGATTCTCACGGAGGAAGGAGAGCAGAGTGCCCTCGTGCCGCGCACATTCGTCTGGCTTTGTGGTGTTAACACAGAATGCCTTGAGGCGAGGCAAACAAACCGCTTTGATCGGCTTGAGTGGCAGTGGCATGTGCTCTCGCCACCCGCCGAGCTGGAGCTCGAGCTCCTCAAGTACTGGCAGGTCCATCGCGAGCAGCTCGTCAGCCCAGGCTGAACCATCATGGTAGACAAGAAGACTCTTCAGCCGCGGACACAGTTGCATCACACGCCGAATTGTTGTTGCAGAAGCGTGCTCGTAGTTGCCGATACGAAGAGTCGTCAAATCCTGGCCGAGAATGGCTAGTAGGTCCGTGAGTTTGTCCTCGTCGAGACTCGGTCTCGTGACGTGGACGCGAAGACTGCGAATACACGATCTTCCTGGCTGTCGAGACCGTGTCTCTGTGACATCTAAGCTTCGAATCCAGCTGAAGCCGTGGCCTGGAAGAACTGCACGCACCCATTCTCGAGATCCGATTCCTTGCAAAGACGCCACGCCGACGGTAAGCCAGGTATCCGAAACCAATGTGTGCATGGGAGTTGCGCCATCTTGCGGTTTCGCCCAGACTGGAACTGACGACGCCACTCTGCCTTCGATGTACGTTGGACATTCACGGGAAACGCCTTCGTCACCTTGCATCGCGAACCCAGTCGCAGCACGTTGAAGAGAAGCAATATCTACCGCCGAGATGCCGCTCAACTGCACCTCCAGACTAGTAAATCCCGACTGGCTCGCGGAATCTGGGTGGAATATAGCGTACGCTATCCACTCCCAGTCACTGGCTCGTGAACTTGGTGTGGCTTGAACAAATGCCCGAGACAGCAGCGATAACGACTTGATACTCTGGATATGTGGCAAAGCGGAGCACAGCATTCCAAGAGAAGGCGAGGAGTCCACATCGAGTGGCCACTGGATAGACAGCGACGAAATGTGCGTCGTTAAGCGGGGACCTTGGATCGAGCGGGTATGATGTTCGGGAAGCAAGCCACGACACAGGCCGTCGCTGCTGACGATGTGGGACAACTCCGAGCTCAGCCTCAGTTCGACGTCACGAGACTCGTCGAATTTGTCGACGATGGCAAACGCATCAGAACTGGAAGGCGCTGCGACTGACACGAGCTGAAACCGCGGAGTGTTCAGTAGCACGTCTTGTTCAGTCTTGAAGTCGACAATAGTTGCGGAGAGTGAGCTTTCGCGAAGCACCTCGGCGACTTTCTCCACGGGCAATTCATCAATTGCTAACTCGACACGGCGCGCCCAATGAGTTGCACGAATAAAAGGCTTGATCTGCGTTAGAATACGGTCCAGTCTCCTATCCCGCTCTGGATCTGCAGCAGACAGCCTCCCATTATACACCAACGGACAAGTAGTTCTGTCCTCCATCTCTCCAACAACGAGCTTGATGCGTGGGAACTGCTTGCCAGGTTGATCGAAGAAACGAACTGCTTCCGTCATGGACATCTGAGGGCGCCTTGGTTCGTCGTGACGCATGCTCACGGGCGGAAGCTTCTTTGGGTAGAGCAGCTCATGGAAGACGCGCTTCCAGAACGCAGGGTTCTCCGTGCCGCTGTAGCCTTCACAACACGACAGTGCAAACCACACGATGGTCGCGGCACGAGCATCAGCGACTAGCTTTTGGGGATCGTCGATCACTGGGAAGCCATCTCTGTATCTGCCATTGAGTACAAACGTCACCCAGTCGAACGTCGGGACGATGCTGGAGGCAATCGCTTCAGTCTCTGTTTCTAGTCGGACGTAGCCACGAAGTTGGTCGCGCCAGGCCAATGCGAAGGCCCACGCGTCGGTCTCACTTAACTGATGCGGCTTTGTGTTCGCATTACTACGAAGCGCCCTTGCGCTGCTGGATGATGATGCACCCATGCTGCTGCTGCTGTGGAAAATGGCGAGTGAGATCTTGACAATCGACACTGAAAAGGAAAATCAGTTTGGCACCCAATCGAATGTAATGATTTGTGTTAATACCCAAATCCAAAGAAACCCATTCACGTACAATCATACCGGTATCACTACTGGTATTGACTTTCAAAAAGCACCGGAACCGAACTTAGTGGACTGGGCGTACTTTTCGAACTAACATCATCATGATTGTGATTGGCCCAAACTATCACATGATACTGATTTGTGTAAATTACCATCTCGAACCTGAGGCCGAGTGAGTGAACAACCGCTATGAAGTTGACTCAGCAAGGATCCCGATGGGCAACGCTTCGTCTGGCGCCTCGTCTGACTGACCCCGTGCCGCCCGAGTGAAGCTCACCGAGCGCGAGGCCTGGGCCATTGCGTTGGCCTGGCGCGACCAACTGCGTTGGTACGTGCGACTGAAGGAGGACAGCGTACGGGTACCCACGACGGTCGTTCGGTCGTTTGAATGGGTCACCGTCTTCTTCATCGGCGAGCCACTCAGTGACGATCGTTCTGCGGCCCATGATGTGTCTAAGATGACGGCGTACGCTCGAGCGGCGACCATCGCGTGGTCCGCTCTGTCATGCTGCGAAGGCTACAGCGGAACAGAGAACCCCGAGTTCTGGAAGCGCGGAGGATTCTTATACAGATCATATGGCGTCCAGGTCCAGTCTCTTGTATGCACCACGTCTGGTAAGAGGTCACGTGGCGACTTGGCTCTGGGAGCCACAAAAACCCAATCGAAAGCAAGACGAGCGAGTACAATAGAAGGTGGAGTCGGTCCCTCGGCCAGACAAGAAATCTCTAGAAAGTCACCAACATGATGCGCTCTCCAGCATACTCACGCAGCTCTCGCTCCCACTCCACCTCACCAGGAGCCGTCGCCACCGCGGCTCAAATGTGGGCTTCGTCCTCGGAGCTCTACTTCCAGTTGACTACCCGGAACATTTTGACACCAATTCAAGCGTGGTCTTCTCCAACGTCAAACTCTCCATCGCCAAGGCCGTCTTCAGGACATTTTTCGGCCGCCTCGTAATCACCTACTAGTGGCTCCATACCAGGCGATTTCGCGACCTCGACGTTGCGTGGCCGCAGCAGCTCCGGCTCGCAGACACCACCTCGGTGTCCATACGACCACAGCCATCGCCAATCGAGCCGCTTGCCCTCACCTCGAGTCGGGTCTCCCTGGAGTGAATCGGAGTAGCCACTGTCACGATCTCGCTCTTGCCATCGTAGTTGCTCTCGCTCTCGAACACGCCTTGGTGATCGCTCGCGCTTTCGGTCACCGTCAAGTCTGCGAGCACGTTCACGTGAGAACGCTCCATCCAGGTCGCCCACACCAAGCCAAGGTCGCTTTCACTTTCGCCCGTCTCAATACGGTGGCCGGCAGTCCCGCTCTCATCATGGAGGCGACTCACCGTATCGTTGGAGCGGTCACGATGCCTCTCGTTCTCGTTCGCGTGGCCGACCGCGTGCTCACGGCGGCTCCTACTCGCGCTCGCGCACCCGTGGCGTATCCCGCTCTCGCTCCCGTGCTCGTGGTCGATCGGATCCTCTATACGGTACTCAGCGAAGACGTTATCGTCGTAGCCGCTCACGGAGCAACGCGTCCATCAATTCTTGTGAGTGGCATCCCAAGTGGCGAGGCACCAGCACCGCAGACCAGCTCTGATGCGACCCACCGAACCAACACGCTACTGCGACGCTCACGTAAAGGCACGACGAAGCTCTACTGGATGGGCCACGAGTACACAAGAGCCAACGTATCCAGCGTTTAGAGTTCATACAGATGCAGTTTCTATCGATCGACGTCGTGCGCGGCACGCTTGGAGTTCTTCTTCAAGTTCGAGGGGGAACAGCGTACAGGATACTGCGACTTTGCGAACCAGATCCCGCACTCGTGTAAACCTGTCGATGTCGAGGTCGCCCAACGTTTTGACGGACCGAGCGACGTGACATCACTGATGAAGAGAGAGATTGACCGCACCGCCACCTCACACAACATGGCTCCTCGGGAGGCGTAGCTTCATGTAAGTCGCAAGTTTCTGTACAGTGCTCCTTCACCAGTGGTCGGCCTTTCACGGAACCAAGTCGTCAAACGCTTCCACTGCGCACGCTCACGGCATTACGGTAGTTCCATCAACGGCAAGGTGGAAACACCACCTCTCGCTCTCATGTCGGGCACGAACCACTATTGTTTTAAGTTCCACTACGTGTGGCAAGCGGAGGCGAGGAACGGAACTAGAACGAAGAGGCCTCTCGACCGACTGATTGGATGGGCACACCCCACTCTCATCTTTTGGCGGTACTTCAACAGGACGTGGATCCAGCGCTACGATCCAGAGTTCTGGAACGTGTGGTCGTACGTGGCGACGGCTGGCGGCAACTGTAACCGCGGGAGTGGCAAGCGCTTGGTGGCGCGCAATCCACTCAAACGTGACCTGACCGTTCTATGAACTGCAAAAGACATCACCGGAAGCGCGTGTTTCTCGAATTCATGACCCCCAAGCATCCGCAGAAGGCGGTCGATCTGCGCGATCTGTGGCCTGCTCAGACCGTGATTTCCGAGGGCGTTCGTTTTTTTATCGACTCGGACAATTCCTTTCCCCGCGGGAAACTCCGGATCGCATTCAGAGATGATCAGTCGAATGCATCAGCGCGTGCGAGGATTTTTTCTGGGGTATCAAGCCCACCCCGACAAGAAACGTGACCACGAACTGCAACGCATTCTGTTCAAGCTGAAGCCATTCATCCGAGCCGACCACTGAACACGCTGTGTCGATGTGGCCATCGATAGAGTTGGACCCGAAACGACCAAGGTGCTGTTACTAGCTGCCACGGCGCGAAGCGAGACCGAATTGGAACCGGAGGCGTTCCACGTATGGAGCTGCGCTCCATCGATATGGAGTAGCGAGGCGGCTTTCCTGGTCTCAATGATCTGTGCGACCACCTGCCAAATGGTGATGTGACAATGAGAACGAAGTTGGACGTAGTAAGCATCGCCCACGGCCGGCGACTCGCCCGCAGTTTTCTTTGTGAGATGAACAAAGATGCCGACCAGGTACCGCAGCCACGGCTCGACATCTCCCACCTGTGGTCCAAGCAGTCTATCAATTCTCCTTCATCGGTGTCTTGTGTTCGGCAATGCCGTTCCTCAAGAGCATCAAGACCATCGCACTTCCGTGTCAGTACTCAACCGGCCCGCCACGCTCACCAGTCAGCGACTGGGCGTGGCTGGGGTTCGCCATTTTCCATCCAGACGTCGTCAACAACTCGGTGTTTCCGACCTTCTCGGTCGACTTAAAGTCCATTTCGCCTGCTGATCGTGAGGCGCTGCGACGAATGGCCACTGGGAACAATCTTTTGAGCGACTTCGACAGCTCGTGGTGGATCGAAGGCTACGTCCCATCGACTGCTCAAGTGTGGACAGATCCACGCCAGTTGTTGCTGTGGGATCACTTCACTCAGTGCCATTTCCTGAACATACCGCTCGAACTCGCGTTTCGCTGAGAAGTCAGACGGATAAATCGAAGAGGCAGGCTCGTGTTTGCTGGACCAGCACAGGAACTCGACGGTTTTGTGGTCTTGGAGAATCCGCTGCAGCTTGACCTTGTTTAATCTGAATGTGTTCCTTTTCCCGTTGACTTTCAACGCTCTGAGATTGGGTAGACAGGCCTTTTGGATAGATTGAACCATCCGCCGTTGCTGGATATCGGTGGTCTCGATCTGTGGTGTCACAAGGTCGATCTCAAGCTCCTCCAGCTCTCGCCAGCTCGTAATACCACTTGGATCTGCCCAGACTGCTCCGCCGTGGCCGACACGGAGATACTTCAAACGCGGGCAACTCACTCGTAGATCGAGCATCGTCGACGTCGAGATATGCTGGCTGCCTTGCCAGTCGAGAGCTGTAAGGCTACCGCCCACCAGACGCAGCAAACGCTTGACTCGTTCGTCTTGAATTTTTTGTTTCGTGGCGCGGCTGCTGACTGAATCCTCGCCTCTTCGATTCGTAAACTGCGGATGCTTGGCTCGCCAGGAGGGCGTGACCGCCATTCCGAAATGTCCGATCCAGGAATGTGGCCAAATCCGATACCGGGATTTATGGTACACAACCAGTCTTGCCCGTAGCCTTCTTAAATGGATGAGACGCAGACAGTCACCCACGTCATCGACAAATTCGACTGAAGCGTGCTGCCATCGCGGTGTACGGGTAATGCCCACACTGTCGTTGTCGTCTCGATAAATGCTTCGACGTACTGGTCGGTAGATCCTTGAGTGTGTCCTTCGGGGGAGAGATGGTTGCCACGTTCCATGGACTCGAACGCGTTAAGGTCTTTCGTAGAGGCACTGTGCATCTCGATACTGACACAGGGGAGGGCGCTGTGTGAGGCAGCAGCAGGATGGAAGGCAGCGTACCCGAGCCACGCCCAGTTGTTTGAGCAGACCGATCTCGATGCGTCGCAGAACGCACATCCAATCCCTGGACTGACTGAATATGAGGCAGTGCTGAGCAGAGTGTGGATAGATTTCGAGCGGACCCATCGTGCCCACGACACGCGAAACTCGCCACTGAGGGAGCTGGCTACGGCCAACGTTCCGCCGCGATTGCCCCCGCACTCGACGCAGAAGCAAACGGAAGAGCTCTCCATCCAAAATGTTCTGATCCAACGAACTCAGTAGCAGCACTTCGATTCCATACAAGGGAAGCTCAGCTTCGAGCGAAGCTAGCGCTCCTGGAGACAGGAACCAGTTTCCGACGATCGTTTTGATGTCAAACTTGCAGGCGTTGCGAATCGGCTCCGACTCGGTCGCCAGCCATTCCGTCAGTATCCTCGCGATCTGTGAGCCTTGATTTGCGTCGATCGCGACGGCGACGTGACTCTTCCAGTGTGCTTTACGAATATATGGCGCGAGTTCCTCGAGAATGGTGCGAAGTTGTGAATCCGTCGTCTCCACTGGCGAAGGAAGTAGACAGAGAACAGTACGGATCCCTGGTCCCTGCCCGAACTTGAGCTTGACACGTGGGAATCCTTCGTTCGGAAAGAACCGAACACCGGGCTTTGGAGGCGGCTGGGGGCTTCGCGCTATGCGCGCCGCCCGTGCGACGACCCTTCCTCTTGCTCGCCGCGCGGCATCCACGGCACGGGACCTTGCATCTGGCACGTTCGGTGCAGGTGCTGCGTCGACCCGTTTTTGTGCTGGACGCTCGGCAAGGCGCCTTGCAACGAGCACACCCAGCACCGGAGCTGGAGCTGGATCTGGATCTGGATCTGGATCTGGATCTGGATCTTCAAAAACCAGATTCTCTTCATTCCATCGGCTCAAGATACGCTGCCAGAACTGCGGGTTCTCCGCGCCACTGAAGCCTCGCAACACGACAATGCAAACCACACGATCGTCGTGGCGCGCGCGTAGCCGCACTTGCTCAGCAGATTGGCATTACCACTTATGGTAAAGGAGACCCACTCCGCTGAGGAGAAGAGACTTGCAGGCGACGCTTCTGTCTCCAGCTTCACACAGCCGCGAAGCTCATTACGCCATGTTGTCGCGAAGGGGAACGCTAATTCCGGCGTCAGCGTGAGCGTGCCTCCGAGCATTGCGGCTGCGGTGACCGCGCTCATGTCGGGATGAGAGTCAGAGATACCGTGCACTTGTCGAGTTTTGCAAATCATCGTGTTGGTCTCACCTTCTCTTGACTATAGTACCACAAAGCTGAGTCACTGAGTTAGGTGAGTGGCACCCATCAATTTGGCGAGTTCACTAATAGAAGCGTACCCAATGGGTGCAGTAACCCATGAGGGATCTGTCTCACCATCATCATTTGGATGATTTTGCCCTACCAACCTTGAAGATCGAAGATGTTCTTCCATGGGATGTGGAAGGAATGATGGTTGTTGATGGTGATGGAAGGTTGCTAGCCATGGCTGATGATGGTGGTGTGTTGAAATGCTAGCAAGCGCTGTATCCTTCTAAAGGGAAGCGAGCCATGACCACACTACTCACTCATTTCCAAATCTGCCATCCTGCACTCCAAGCTACTACTACCAGCAAACCCCACCAACTCGCCACCTTCGAAGATCCGCTATGGCTAGTACTACTACCACCTCGTTGCCGGCAACTCGACGTGCCTACGTCATTGAAAAGTACGGCGATGCCTTCGACCAGATCAAGCTACGCACCGACCTGCCACTCGCACCACTCGAACCACACCAAGTCCGCATCCGCGTTCACAGTGCTGGTCTGAACCCGATCGACTACAAGATGATCGAGAAAGGCTCGTTCATGCTGCCAAACGCCCCTTCGCGTGACAAGCCCATGACTCTCGGTATGGATGTGGCTGGTACTGTAGTGGAGATCGGCTCAGCCGCCAACGTCGACTACAAGGTCGGCGATGCAGTGTTCGGCTACGGCCCCTTCAAATGTCTCGGCACGTTCACCGACTACGCTGTGCTTGAGGCAAACAGCGTCATTCGGAAGCCTTCCAACGTCACGTTCAATGAGGCAGCCGGGTTTCCGATCGTGGGTATGACCAGCTACCAGGCTCTCGTGAAGAAGGGCAAGCTCCAGCCAGGAGGACGTGTGCTCATCTTGGGTGGTGCGACGGCCACTGGCGCCTTTGCAATCCAAATCGCCAAGGCATTCGGTGCCTCCTTCGTTGCTGCGACGGCGAGTCCTCGTAACGTCGAGTACGTCAAGACCTTCCACCCGGACCAAATCATCGACTACACAACGCAGCAGTGGTACGACATCCTCGACGCCAACTCGATCGACATCATCTACGATTGTGGTGTTGAACCGGAGGCCTGGAAGCTCCATGCGCACAAGGTGCTGAAGAAGAACACGGGCGTGTTCGTGACCTTGGAGCCATCCACGCCGAAGCTCTCGTTCATCTTCAAGTTTATCCTGTACAAGCTCAACCCGTGGCGTGGCGAGGACATGCCACCCTTTGAGCAGAGCGTGAGTGCATCGCCCATCGGCGCGTCCTTTGAACTGCACATGTGCGAGAAGAGCGTCGACGATCTCACGCTGCTACGCGGACTCATTGAGCAGGGCAAGCTGACCACACCGATCGACTCGGTGTATCCATTCGAGCAGTTCGTAGACGCCATGAAGAAGCAGCAGGCGGGCAAGGCCCAGGGCAAGATCATCCTCGAGCTCATCCCAGAGTCGGCGTGAGCGTGAGGAAAAGGAGTTAAAGCACGTCTTCGCTCGTTCACCAATCGGATAGATACTGTATTCAACGTAAATACAAAATTGCTTGTGGCATTCCCCATCGTAAAGCTGTTGATCCACCGACGCAGCGTATTTGATGTCGTACCAGATGAAGGAGGGTGCGACGTCGGGCTCCGCCGACTTGATGACGAGGATCTACGGTCAAATCCTTCCTACGATACGACGATCTGCTCGTTCTGCTAATTCCGTTAAGGCTCGCGATTACCCATCAGCCATGGCCCAATTGTGGATTAGTTTTGTTTTGTCTTCGCCTTGTACACTCAAGTTAGTACTTCGAAGTACGATGGACAACAGAAGATTTACATTTATCAGAAATGAGGAAAAAGTGGACCGGATTCTCACAGATCGATGTAGATTTCGCGCGGCACGACACGGATCTCGAACGAAAACACCAACGCGCTCAGATTCGAGTCAAAATTCCCACTCAAAGTCTGTGTCTTGGCGCTCACGATACTTAGAAACGCGAGACGACGAGACAGTTGCAGCGGAGGCCGGACTACATCCAGCTCCAACTCGCGAAGCTGGTTCTCGAACTCGCGTTTCGCTGTTTCGTCAGAATCGAGAATCGCGTTTGGCAGGTATTTGCGGGACCAGCAGAGGAACTCGAGCGCGTTGTGCTCCTGGAGAATCTGGATCAGCTGGTCCTTGTTTGGCGAGAAGGAGTTCGTGCCCACGTTGAGTTTCAATGCCTTGAGCTTTGGCAGCCACGCAGTGTGGAGGTGTCGAAGTTCTCGCTGCTGTCCGAGCTCCTTTGTCTTCACAACGTCCAGCTTCAGCTCCTCCAGTTCTGGCCAGCTTGTCGTTTCTTCTGGATCTGCCCAGATTCCGCCATCGTGTCCGACGCGAAGATACTTGAGACGCGGGCAACAGATTCGAAGATCGAACATTGTCACCGTCGAGATGTGTTGGCTTCCTTGCCAGTCGAGAGCAGTGAGGCTGCCACCCACGAGTCCCAGCAAACGCAGGACTCGTTCGTCTTGAATGCATTGGTCGTCTTGATTGCGTTGGTTGAGGGAACTGCTCCTTGGAGAAGCCTCGTTTGTCGGGAACGCTTCAATTCGTAAATTTCGAACACTTGGTCGACCTGGAGGACGCGATCGCCATTCCGAAGTATCCGATCCGCTACTGTGGCCGAATCCGACACCAGTGCTGTAGACTTCGTCACGCGGGTTAGCCGCGAGGCACGTAGACTTGTCGAGTTGGAAGCAAATTCCAGAGTGTTCTATTTACACTCCAGATCGACTCGGTTAGACGAGGAATAACTACTGTGCAGGTTAGACGCATACTGAAGGCGAGTCGCTTGGTGTTGTCCCTCTGGACTCTGGACACTGGACCACGTGTCCAGGCGATGACCAGAGCCCGGGGTGACTGACGCGACTGCGATGCTTGTCTCGTTTGACGAACGCGAACAACAAGCAGGATTCACGGCACACAGCCAGTCTTGTCCGACGGCTTCTTCAATGGACGACACGCAGACCGTCAACCACGTCTTCGACACGTACGACGAAAGCATGTTGCTAGTTGAGTCTCCGCCTGGCAGCATCCACACGGACGTAGTGGACTCGACGAATCCTTCGACGTACTGGTCGCTTCTGGCCTGAGTTTCGCCTTCGGGACAAAGATTGTTGCCGCGGGCCATGGACTCGAACTCGAACGCGTGGAGGTCTTCGACGGAGGCACCGTTTCAGTTGATACTGATACTGGCTAGTGCACTGTGTCGGGCAGCATCAGGGTGGAAGACAGCGTACCCGAGCCACACCCAGTCGCTTGACGAAGACCGAGCCTGCTTCACATTGGCTTGCATACCACAACGCACTTTCAAGCTCTGGACAGAAAGAATGTGAGGCAGCGCCGAGCACAGAGCCGAGATGTTCTGGGTGACACCCATTGTAATTCGAACACCTGGAACTCGCCACTGGGGAAGTTGACAAGCGTTCTGCTGGGATCGTCTCGGCACACGACGGGTCTTCAGGCGCCAGATCTTCCTCGCTCCATCGGCCCAAGATACGCTGCCAGAACTGTGGATTCTCCGTGCCACTGAAGCCCTCGCAACACGACAATGCGAATCACACGATCGTCGTGGCGCGTGCGTAGCTGCACTTGCTCGGGCCGTTGTCGATGCCCAATAGGTTGAAAGAGACCCACTCAGTCGTGGAGAAGAGACGTCCAGGCGACGCCTCTTTCTCCAACGCCACGGAAGCGCGTAGCTCAGTGCGCCACGTTGTCGCGAAGGCGAACGCGGCTTGCGATGTCAGCGTAGGCGCTGCGTCGTCCATCGCATGCGCAGCGGCCTCTCTTGGATGCGGTGGGCGGTCCATTAGCTCTGTCGATTTGGCGGATCTTGAAGAAATGAGGACTGGGTGAGAATTTTCCAACCATCGTGTTTTGGAAACTTTTGCCTCGGTCTCACCTTGTTTATGCTGAGTCACTGATTTAGATGATTGCAGTTTGGTCTAGTTAGTGTGGGACACATTATATTTCCACTTTTCTTAGGAGGAGTTTGGAACCCATACTTTGGATCGCCGACTCGATGCGGCCGATTCCTTTCTACACATACGACGATCTGCTCGATCCGTTATTTCTCCTTCGGTTAGGAAAAATATGCGAAGGTATCTCACAGATCGATGTAGATTTCGCGCGGCACGACTCGGGGCTGAAACGAAAACACCAACGCGCTCAGATCCGAGTCAAAATTCCCAATTCGACCTTGTGACGCCACTCAGGAACGCGAGACGACGCGCCAGTTGCAGCGGAGGTCGGACCACATCCAGCTTCAACTCACGAAGTTGCTTCTCGAACTCACGTTTCGCTGAAATGTCAGAATTTGATATCCACGAGGTTGGCTCGTGTTTGCTGGACCACCACATGAACTGAAGCTCTTTGTGGTCTTTCAGAATCTGGTGCATCGTGTCCTTGCTAGACGCGAACGAGTTCGTTCCCACGTTCAATTTCAATGCCTTCAGCTTCGGTAGACATACCGTTTGGAGTGATCGAACTGGCTGGAAGTCCGTCGTGTTTGCAAAATCGAACTCAATCTCTTCGAGCGCTGGCCAGCTCGTCACATCGCTTGGGTTTGCCCAAACCGCGCCATCGTGTCCGACGCGGAGATATTTCAGATGGGGGCAACACTTTCGCAGATCAAGCATTGTCGACGCCGAGATGTGTTGGCTGCCTTGCCAGTCGAGAGCTGTGAGGCTACCACCCACAAGTCTGAGAAGACGCACAACTTGTTCATCATGGATTTGTCGATTCACGGAGGTGCTACTGTCTCTCGGGATCTATTCGATTCGTAGGCTGCGTAGACTTGGCTGGAGGATGCGACCGCCATTCCGAAATGTCTGATCCGCAGATGTAGCCGAATCCAGAACCAGGATTCACGACACATAACCACTCTTGCTCCACGCCTTCTTCAATCGACGGGACACACACAGTCACCCACGTCTTCGATTGAGATGACTGGAGCATGCTCCCACTATGGTCACCAGGCAGCATCCACACGGACGTAGAGGACTCGATATATCCTTCGACGTACTGGTCGCTTGTGAGTGCTTGAGTTTCGTCTTCAGGAGAAAGATTGCTGCCGCGGGCCATGGACTTGAACGCGTCGAGGTCTTCCTTGGAGACACCGTTCATCTGAATACTGATAATCGTGAGCGCGGAGTCGCGGGCAGCATCAGGATGAAAGACCGCATACCCGAGCCACGCCCAGTCACTTGATGAAGATGACGTCGACTCTGTCATTTCATGGACGTTGCTGCGTATATCCAAGCTCAGGACAGAAGGAATATGAGGTAGCGCCGAGCAAAGCCCGGAGATATTCTGACTGGAGCCCATCGTGAACTGGACACGCGAAAGACGCCACTGAGGAGGTTGGCTGCTGCTAGTGTTGCGCTGTGGTCGTCTTGGTAGACGACGGAGAAGCCCACGGAAGAGCTGACCATCGAGAAACTGCTCGAGCATCGGCGTGCGAGTCACTTCGACACCACACAGAGGAAGCTCCAGCGTTACTAGATCTTCTGGAGACCGGATCCGTCCTCCGCTGATCGTCTTGACTTTGAACTTGTGGGTACTGAACGTGGTGAATGCATTGGCCGTAGGCTCCGACTCGGTCGCCTGCCATTCGGTCAGCACGCTAGCGATCTGTGAGTCGTGGAGCGCGTAGATCGCGACGGGGACGCGCCGCTCCCACTGCGTTTCACGTATAAACGGCGCGAGTTGCGTGAGATTGTGAGCACTTGAGCGTCCACCTTCTCCACTGGTGAAGCAAGTAGACCGAGGAAAGTGCGGAAGCGGTCAGTACCCAGTTGGCGGCCGATATTGAGTTTGATGCGTGGAAACGGCGCCTTGTCTTCGTCCGGAAAGAACCGCACACCGCGTTTGGGAGGAGGCTCAAGCCTTCGTCCTGGAGGCATGTACTCCCTCGCCAGTACCAATTCCCTCGTAGTCCGTTTGCCAGGGTAAGCAATACCGGCACGGGGCACGTACGTATGTGGATCTGGATCTTCAAAAGCCAGATTGGTCTCGCTCCATCGGCTCAAGATACGCTGCCAGAACTGTGGGTTCTCTCTGCCACTGAAACCCTTGCAACACGACAGTGCGAACCACACGATCGTCGTGGCGCGCGCATAATGACTCTTGCTCAGCTCACCGCTTAGGTGGAAGGTGACCCACTCGGTTGTCGAGAAGAGACTCGCAGGCGACTCCTCTGGAACCAACTGCACGCAGCCGGAGAGTTGAGCGCGCCACGTCGTCGCGAAGACGAACGCTTCTCGCGGCGTCAGCGTCTGTGCGTCTTCTTCGCGCATCGCGATTGCCGCTCAAGAATCTGTGAGAGCCTACCACTGGTCTGGTCAGGTCTTGGTAATGATCGTGCTGGTCTCACCTTGTCTTGACTACGCGCGTCGCGGGCTGAGTCACTGATGTAGGTGAATGCATGCAGTAAGCGTCAAAACAAACGCAAGATGACCCAAGACCACTGCAATGCTCGTCGGGCAACGTATACTAGGCGAGCAGTGACAGACAAGTTTCTCAATCTGAGATGTTGTTCACAAATGAGTAGGTTCTCCGCCCAGATACGGTAGAGAGCGGTATTTTAGGTTGAACGCAGATATTTCTGGCTCGGCTCCACAACCAAGGAGCCTGTCGAGTCATTGTGTTCATTTGCTATCATTTTAGTGAAGTGTCGAGGCACAGCTCGCTCATCAACCGATATGCGGTATTCCTTGCGGAACGCCATTCATTTGTGGGAGTCGTGCCAAGTCGAACTGCACGGCCGCTACTCCGTGGACCGTCTCGTCGCATTGGCGCGTTACGAGCAAGAGACGACGACGATCAAGGCGTTCACAGTCGTGGTCTTAACCCCGGTGCTTTACACTGTAGCCCAGACGCCCACGCCGACATCGATGAGCGCGGTGGAAACTAGTGCAGCGGGTCGGAAGCTGGATCCGTCGACTATCCGTACGAAGAGGAATTCGTCGAGGAGATCAATGGCGTCGAAGAGGTCTTAGAAAAGCGCGTCGCTGGGGTGAAGTTCAATATCCCGCGCTAGGGAGACGGGGTTGAGTCGTGGGCGCGTCCCGAAGAACTCCCTGTGAGTGAAATCGAGAGATTTGAGGCGAAAGCGAAGAGGAAAGCGACTCGAGACGGCGATGGGGAAGCATTCAGAGCGATTCCACCGGTCGCGAAACGGACCAAAGACGGAAAGGCACCAACCGTATTGGAGCGTTCGTATATTGGCAAGCTGGTCGCAATTTCGCCTCAAAGAGACACGTGGCTCAAGGACAAGTTGTATGATCCCGTTGGCGCCGCGTTCATCGTGGGGCGAGTGAGCGACTATCACTATTCCAGGAAGAAGGTTCTCTATGAAGTGCGCTGGCTGGACAGTATGTTCCAGAGCCGCCCTGAAAGGATCGACATTGCAGTCGTGCGCCAGGGTCGACTCAACTATGAACGACTCAGCCAACACGCAGAAGCGCCACGATGGACGACGCTGTGTAACGTGGATACGTTGGTATACACCGCCATCGACATCGAAGATGAGGATGATCTGATCGAGTATGAAGACTACGACGTGTATGCACGGACTGACGGGCCAGGTGTCAGTCTCACAGAGGTTGAGATGATTCAAAGCATGCGATTCGACCCCAACCGAAAGCTTCAACAGCCACCAGGTCTGTACTCGCGTCCAGACGGCATCACGCACACCAGGCTGAAGCCCCAGTACAAACACATCTTCGAGCACTCCGCGAGCGCCAGTTTCTTTGCGTATCTACCGATCTCCTTCTGGAAACAAGTCCTCCAGCAAACAAACGACGAAGCGAAAGAGAAGTGGCCACGGTTAAAGGTTCCGTTCACGATGTCCGAGCTCATGAAGTTCCTTGGCATCCTGTGGTACATGAAGGTCGTGGACAAAGGCGAGTATGCTCGTTACTGGGGGATCTATGTTTGCTCGGCATCTCATCATGTACAACCCTCGAAAGCCAACGGGTAAGTACCATTTCAAGCTCTACATGTGTTGTTGGCGACAACATGGATCACTCTGAGCTTTCGATTGCACGCTGAGTCCACCCTTCAAGACCGCATGCAAGGCGTTGTAAACAATGCGTCGACGCGTTTGCTTGAACAAGAGATGTCGAAAACCAGCAAGACACGGCAAGTTGTACTCGAGATCATGAAGCCGTACTTCAACACCGGACGCGTTGTCAACTGCGCCAACTACTACACATCCGTTCAGCTTCTCGAAGCGCTCCGCATCAAAGGGGCTGTACTGTCGGGGGACTGTGAAGCGTCTGAGCAAGCACTTTCCGCGTCACGTTGTTCTCGGTGACCCAAGTACTGCAGAGAAGGATGCCAACAAGTCGAAAAGCAAGGCGACGGCAAGGAGAGATTGGTCGGGATCCAACACTGACGACGGCAGCGATGCGTCCCTGCACGAATTGACACCATCAATCAGCAAAGTGAGGGGTGAAGTATAGCCCGGTGACTTCCTGCAAGCCGCTTGTGAGAAAACCAAGATCTTGGCTGCGTCGTGGTGTGATGGAAACGTGGTGAATATCATCTCGAATGCGGACGCGTCGACTACGTCGTACGTGAAACGGCGTGTACGTGGAAATGAGGTCGAGGTTCCCGCGCCAACGTGTTTGAAGGAGTACAACCACAGCATGCAGGGAGTCGACAGGAGCGACGAAGTGAGAGCGAGATTCTCCGTTGCCGACGGCCACTCCTTCAAGAAATGGTACAAGAAACTTGGCGTCGCAGCCATCGACATTACCGGGTCAATGCTTACCAGACCCAACTGCTTCTGAAGAGAGAGGCAGGCGAAGAAGATCGAGACTTCCATTACGAATTCCTGGCTGAACTGATGGACGATATGCTGATCGATAAATGGTAAGACGCGCCGAGTGACGATATCATGCTCTTCGATGTAGGCGACAACGTGTCCCAGTTCGGTGCTGCTTCATCGGGAAGATCGCCAAGTCGAGAGTCACCGCGAGTTGTTTTCTCAGGGCAGAGTCCAGCTTCCAACTGTTCCGGGGTCGAATCCGCTCAGGTTTTCACCCGCCAGCCGGCGAAAGCGCATGTGTATTGTGTGTCGGTTTGAAGGAAGAAACGACACCCTCCTCACAGAGACCTGTATCCAGCACAAGGTCTCTCCATGCAAGCGCGTTCACGAATCGACGGTACCCTATGGATGCCAGGAGCCTGACTGGACATGCTAAGAGAAGTTTCATCTATTCTATTTGGCGAAGGGGGTCTTCGCGGAAACCGGGAGTGTGAAGCGATCGTCCGAGCAGTTCAAGGCAAAGAAGGCCTACGAAGATCAACAAAAGTCCACAGGAGAACAACATGGCGGCCACGCCATGCAGCCCGCGATCCCCTTCATCGAATACATCACGACTCCCGACATTCAGCCACAGACACGAGAAACCATTTACGTGTAAACGGAAGCCTATCGTGGCGTACATTCATATATTAGCGTTTGCCTCTTCTATCGACGTTGGTGTGCACAACATTGCGGCGCATATTGCCGTGGTGGTGTCCTTGAACGCTCCTGCTTGTTCTCGCCTCCAGGAATCGACTACGTTCGGATTCTGGCAGTGGTACACGCAGTTGATCACTTCAGCGAAATCCATTGAATCTGATGCTCTCCACGCTGGACTTCTGTCCGTCCAGCCTGCATCGGCCGCCTTTCCCGCATTGTCCCTCTCGAGCTTAGCGTGATGGTGATGCTCATGTGCAAAGATCCCAACAGCACGCGTTGCTTTCACCCAGCCGGCGTTGCTTCCCGGTTGCTTTCCGGGGCATGTGCGCATCCCCAGCGTTTCTTTGCAGTAAGGGGTGCTAGCTGAAATTTACCTCTCGAATTCGTACTTAGAGCATATATTTCGCGCCAGAAAGTGCATCACATATCACGGAGCCCCCGGCTTCCTGCCGAAGCCACACTCACAGCAATTTTCATTGGCAGAAACAAAACACGGTACCAAAAAAGTGGGTATCTCGCCAAACGTGTAAATTCTACACGTTCTAGGCCTGTTTTGAAGACGCCTTTTGAA
>JAADWY010000577.1:0-21002 GCA_023336355.1 Pythium dissotocum
GATGTTGCGGTTGAGCGTCATCATGAGCGCGGCGGCGTGCTCTGCGACGGCGTACGGGGAGTAGGCGGGCACGCGCAGCACGGGCAGGTCGAGTTCCTTGGCGACGTCGAGGTCGACCATGTCGAAGCCGGCGCAGCGCAGGAACAGCACGCGGGTGCCGCCCGCGTACAACTGGCGCAGCGTGGCAGCGTCCGCCGTGTCATTGACGAAGATGACGACGCCCTCGTAGCCATGCGCGAGCGGCGCCGTCTGCGCGTTCAGGCGGTTGGTGAAGTAGGTGAACTCGTGCGTGGGCGTGACGCCCTCGCGCGCAGCCGCCGCGTCCATGGACTCGTTGTCGTAGCTGTGGGTGGAGAAGAAGGCGATCTTCATGGTGGGGGACGAGAAGATGTTGCTTGGGTGGGAGAAGGAGGATTGGAGAATGGCTGCTGGAGTGGGGAGCCAACGCGCAGACGGCCATGTCCCAGGGCTGCGTGGGCGTGATGTGCGTCAAAGATACGCACGCACCCGATCCAACACAGGCCAAAAACCATGCACCTATCTTCAATTTGTGAGGACGCACAGTAGTGGACCCGATAAGTACGGACAGAGTGATGGACGTCCACTGCCAAAAGAAACACCATGGCGAAGATGCATCAAGTGCGCGCGTCCGACCGCGACGAACTGGAGCGACTGCTGGAGCGACAGCGCGCGCACCCGGCCGTGGATGGACTGCCGGCGGCGGCGAGGATCTTGGATACGTCGCTGTGGATAGGAGACGCAGACGCTGCGAAGGTGCGGCCCGTACGAGTAGCGACTGATTGGCGCTAGCAACAAGCTACTGATGTTTCGATTTGATCTTCAGGACGAGGCGTTTCTCCGCGCCAACAACATCACACATGTGGTATCGCTAGGCACAGGACGGGTTTCGCCAGAGGTGGGTTTGTGGTGTGCTTAACGCTGCTCATAACGCACCCACTGTACTGACGACCGTCGTTCTCGACTCAGAGTTACGACGTGCTGACCGTCGACATCTTGGACATGGAGGACCAGCTCATCCTCCTGCACTTGGAGCAGTGCCTTATGTTCCTACGCAGCGCTCTCAACGACTCACAAGGCGCTGCTTTGGTGCATTGCGTCTACGGCCAGTCACGCAGCGCTTCCGTTTGTGTGGCGTTCCTCATGGCACAGCTCAACCTGTCGATGGTCGCCGCATACGACGCCGTCCAGGCCGCCCGTCCGTGTATCTACATCAATCCTGGGTTCTTGCGGCAGCTACAATTGTTCCAGCGCATGGGAAACGATGGGAACTTACTGGGGACAACGAATGCCCATGCTGAGGTACGGTGCGCGTCGCGGTAATGTGAGTTCAACCCGGCTAAGCTCCACATTTCACAGTTTCGCGCACTTCTTGCTGGAAGACAACGCATGGAAACTGGAACAGTGGATACACTAGATATCCCTGTGACCCAGGGCCCTGGCTACTCGTGCTCCAAGTGCAACTACTACTTTGCTGCTGAAGCGAACGAGGTAAGAGATGTACGGCTCTGCGTAGTCGGAGTACTGGCCGCACCACTGACTGTAATTGGTGTGTTACAGATCCACAGCGTTGCTCGCAGATCATCCAGTCGTGGGTATTTCTCGTCATTCTGATACAGTCTGCCGAGCTCACTGTACCGATATCGTTCTGCTGATGAACAGGTCCATGCCCCAACGTGTACTTGGAGCCACTCAAATGGATGCAGCCAAACCAGTACGGGTTCGGGTACGAGAAAGAAGGCAAGTTGAGTTGCCCCAAGTGTACAGCCAAAGTGGGATCATGGACTTGGATTGGAACAAAGTGAGTACCCCATCAACAGCTTTTCAACCGGAGTATTCGACAAATGAGTTACATTTCAAGGTGCCAGTGTGGAGAGTTCGTGTCTCCATCTTTCCAGCTCGTTCCAAGTCGAATCCGCCACCGTCGATAAACTTCAAGCCATTTCCGATTGGAGAAGACAGCATGCGGCGGCAAGTCACGGCAGATTCCGCAGGGGGACGCTGTACGGCATCCGATCGTACGCTTGGTTGACGCCGATCCGAGGATCTCCTCTAGAGAGTTGCACAAACATATCTCTGTCAATCCACCAAGCACCTATGCTGATCGAGCCACATTGTATACGCACTGTCTGGGTGGCAGCAGGACCTCTTGCTTGCGATAGCTTCGACTCGGCTCCCTCATGCCGAGCAGCGATGTGTTCTGCACGCACGACTGCTGATCGGGGCAGCAGTTGTCGATACATGGAGTCCCAGGGGCCTTGACGGACGTGATCTCAAACACTTCGACGCGAATGTCGCCTCGAGGCGTGAGATCTCCCGCACGAAATTTGCAGTAGCTGTCCTTGCAGTATCCTTTGCGCGTGCAGAACGCGAACACATCTCGCTTTTGGCGCATCGAGCAGCCGATTTGAATCAAGCATTGTGCCAATTTGCTGATGGAACAGCACAGACGCAGGTCAAATCGACAGGACGAGAGACAGACACACCTTCTGCCGCTTTACCTATAGCACGGGCACAAGTAGCGCGTGGTGTCATGGTATTGGGTCGGACAGTTCAGTCGACAAGCCGTGATCTCATCAGACTGGCAGCCTACCATATAGCAACATCCACTCTCATACAGTCAACGACAGTACGCAGTTTAGTTCCCAGTCCATCATCGCGTACCTGGTCGGACGACCTTCACGCGAGGAAACGTTGCCTAGAGAAAGCAGCTCAGTCAGATTGGCCACCCGTAGCGTCGTACACTGCACCAAACGACCTGTGCATCGACAGTAGCCACCACATGGGAGAAAACGAGCAGCGTTAGCACGAGACGCTGCATGTGGTCTGAAGGACTGAGCCGTCGCTTCGTTGTTTTCTGCATTCCGCTTCTCAAGCAAGTTGAGCCATTTTTGGCTCCACTGCTCTTATACTGAGGGAATATCTTCCCACTAAGTACGATTTCGCGTCTCATTTGACTCGTTGAAGAAATGCCGCGCGAACTGATCACGATCCAAGTGGGCCAATGCGGCAACCAGATCGGCCGCCAGTTCTGGCAGCTCGCGCTGGAGGAGCACGCCAAAGCACGTGACGACTGCTCCTATATCTGCTCTAATGAATGCCGTTGCTCATGCTCGTATTCTGCGTTGTCGGTGTCCCCCAGAACTCGAAGAATGCGCTGTTCGACGACAGTATGAGCACGTTCTTCCGCAACGTCGACACCCGGTACTCGGATCCGATGGACCTGCCGTTCGCAAACGGCCGAAGCGCTGTCAAGTCACTCAAGGCGCGTGCGATATTGGTGGATATGGAGCAAGGGCCCGTCGCGGAGACGATGTCGGGTCCGCTTGGGGAGCTCTTCGACCAGCAGCAGTTCCTGACGGACGTGTCGGGCGCGGGCAACAACTGGTACGTCGCCAACACAACGCAGCTAAAGATGTGTTCTGCTGACCCGACAGTATTGTTTCAGGGCACATGGCTACTGTGTTTATGGGCCCAAGTACAAGGACGCGCTGCTCAACAAGCTGCAGCGTGCGGCCGAGCTCTGTGACTCGCTCCAGTCGTTCTTCGTCTTGCACTCCATCGGCGGCGGCACGGGTAAGGGCGCCTCACAAGGTCTTTTTTTCTTGTCACTACACTGAGGATTAACAATTGCTGGTGATCAAATCAAATCAGGATCGGGTCTCGGGACGTACATTCTGGGTTTGCTGGAAGACCACTTCCCGGAGGTGTATCGCTTCACCACAGCCATCTTCCCATCCGAGGACGACGACGTCATCACATCCCCTTACAACAGCGTGCTGTCGCTGCGGGAACTGACCGAACACGCGGACTGTGTACTTCCTATTGAGAACGGAGCACTCGCCGAAATCTGCTCGCGGATGCCTCAGCAGTCGAGCGCAGGTGGCAACCGGACGTCTATCGACTCGTTCAGCACCGGCCCGTCCCCAGCCATAGTCAGTGGGTCTCGGTTGAACGACGGCATCGATTTACGAGCTCTCGAACATCTCTACAAAAGCGGCGCGGCAGCCCCGTCGTCCGCGGCGAGTACCGCCAAAAAGAAGAGATCAGCCGTTGCGACAGCGAAGTCGATGACGGCAACGTCGACGTCTCAACGCCAAGCCACGAGCGCGTTCGGCGAGATGAACAACATCGTTGCTCGCCTGCTGACCAACTTGACCAGTTCCATGCGCTTCGAAGGCTCGTTGAACGTGGATCTGAACGAGATCACGACCAATCTCGTGCCGTATCCGAAGCTGCACTTCCTCCAAGCGAGCATGAGCCCCATGTTCGCAACTGTTGACCCGCGCCAGCAGCCACGGCGTCTTGCGCAAATGTTTTCGGACGCGTTTAATCGGTATGATGACTGTTCACGAGTGACTAGCGAGTTTGACTGACCCTATTGATCGACACTGCTTGTAGAGACCACCAACTGATACGTTCCAACCCACGAGCAAGTGTGTACCTTGCATGTGGGCTCCTCGTTCGCGGCAACGTCGAGATCTCCGACATCAACTCGAATATCCAGCGACTGCAGTCTGAAGTGCGGATGATCCATTGGAACCAAGAGGGCTTCAAAGTCGGACTTTGCAACGTGCCACCCATCGGCCAGAGCTCTTCGCTGCTGTGTTTGTCCAACAACTGCTGCATCCGCGACACTTTCCAGTGCATGCACGACCGATTCCGCAAGCTGTACGTGCGACGAGCCCACCTCCACCACTACACGGAATACATGGACGCCGAGATGCTGGCCGAGGCGTTTGAGAACGTCAAGTTCCTGAACGAAGAGTACACGCGACTCGAAGGATCTGCTGGAGGCGACAACAGCCACAGTGTGCCTGCGTCACGCAGAAGACTGCAGCCGCTCATCTAACGAGCTCTTCAAGATTGACAGATGTGAAGCCATTCCAGCGATTGATTCGCGTCAATCGTACTTTGTAGAATTTTCTCAGTACTTCTCGTTGACATGGTTCTGGAACACCCTGTTTGTATCCTTTGCCGCGAAGGGCTACAGTCCACGTGGAAGTCCGACGCAACATCCGAATCCCGTAGACAGAATGTGGCGCTCTGCGCGCGGCGTGAAGCTCGCGCTGCTGGCGGCGCTGCTCATGGCCACCATCGCGCGACCGCAGCACCAAACCGACGCCTTCGGCTTTGGCGGATTCGGAGGCTTTGGTGGCGGCGATGGCGGCCAAGTGGAGGAAGCGCACAACCACGACCACGAGGATTTCTACGAAAGTACGTGGCCGCACGTGCAGACAGAAATCAACGGGGATACTGATAGAAGAGCTAACTGCAATTGACGCGTAGCTCTCGGCCTGACGATGGAGGCGAGCGAGGCGGAGATCAAGCGCGCGTACCGCAAGCTGAGTCTCAAGTACCATCCAGGTACGCACGCTATTTGTCCATACTACGAGGTAGCTATGTCTTTTACAAATCTCAATGGTTATTGTTCTGTAGACAAGAACACAGGCGACACCGACGCACAAGAGAAGTTCCACAAGATCGCGCGAGCGTACGAAGTTCTGTCGGACGCACAGAAGCGCCAAACGTACGATCTCGAGGGCATCGAGGGGCTGGAGCGCGACGAGAAGGGCGGTGGCCACTCCCACAGTCCGTTTGATTCGTTTTTCGGCGGTGGTGGCAAGCAGCGCGGCCCAGACGCCGCTGTGGATCTTCGTGTGACGCTGGAGGAGCTGTACAACGGAGCCAAAAAGGAAGCGCGGTTCGCGCGCAACGTGATCTGTCGCAAATGCCGCGGCACTGGCGCGAAGGACGGCAAGGTGAGACGATGCCTGCGAAGTGAACCTGTGAATCATGACGTCTGACGTGATGTTACGTGTGGGCAATCGACGTAGACGGCGCCGTGCAAGACGTGTGGCGGCCAGGGCGTCGTGCTGGTGCAGCAGCGAATGGGCCCAGGGTTCACGGTGCAGATGCAGCAGACCTGTCCAAAGTGCGGTGGCAAGGGCAAGGTCTTCCGTCACCACTGCCCGCACTGCCACGGCCACAAGGTCGTCAAAGAAGAGAAGGTTCTGGTGGCGGAGATCGAGCGTGGCATGCCGTCCAACCACCAGATCGTGTTTGAGCGCGAGAGCGAACAGCGCCCGGGCGTGGTGCCTGGCGACGTCATTTTCCGCCTCCACCAGGCCCCACACGCGCGATTCCGGTACGTTCATTCCCTCTCTCTTCTTCATTTCTGGATGAAGCCACCTAACTGACTGGTTGATTGTATTTTACCACCAGCCGCGCAGGCGACGATCTCCACTACGAGATGGAGATCTCGTTGGAGGAGGCGCTGCTCGGTTACCGCAAGAGCATCCTGCACCTCGACGACCGCAAAGTAAAGATCACGCACGAAACTGTCACCAAGCCATTCGACGTGCGCACCGTGGAGGGCGAGGGCATGCCACACCACAACTTTCCTTCGCAGCACGGCAACTTGCACATTCTGCACAACATCAAGTTCCCGACCAAGCTCTCGGCAGCTCAGAAGAAGATGGTCACGGAGCTGTTGGACTAGTGGACACTTCGTAGACAGCAGCATTCTAGTCATGGACGAATGACAGGTGTAAATTCACATCAATGAACTGCTCACCAATATTGTTATCGTGACAGGGTTTCGCATCCACCGCTGCGGCGAATCCACACTAGACAATTCGATCTCCCTTCTTGCTGACCGAAAGAAAGCAAACAGTGGCAACTTCGACTTGCTGTTTTGGATCGAACACTGCAACGACACCGTCCGCAGCCTGCGGTCCGCAGGGGCCAAATCCGACGGCAATGTCCAGCAAGGTTGTAGATGATCACGCTCGGCCATTTATCCATGTATCTTCATCCCTTCGTTCCCAACGAGCACATCGTCGATCTGATGATAGCATCAAACGGCTACGATTAACGTTACGGTTGTACCAAGTAGAGGACTGCAGTAAAGTCGTCAAATGAGGTTGAAGAGATTCATTTGGATAATCAATTTGCGCACGATCGTAGACAAGTAAGTGAGCTTCGACAAACTCCAGATACCGAGCTGAAGTGCGCTTATGGGTTGTACACAATCGAGCTCAGGTACTCCTTGATGTTGTCGGGCTTTGGCACGGTGGCGAAGCCGCTCTTGAAGCCCTGCAAATAGGAAAACGTCTTGTCAGATCTATGGTATCACAACAATCCGATCAGCGTGGCAATGTGGACTTACGTATTCGGCGACGGCAGTGGCAATCTCCAGCGAGACCGAGCGAATCGCCGAGAGCGGCGGGTAGACGCAACCAGTCTCGAGGTCCGCTGGCGTCACAAGCTTCGCGAGGGTCTCGGCAGCGATGATCATAATCGCATCATCGACATGGGTCAGACCGGCACCGACGCACGCAAGGCCGATACCCGGGAAGATGTAAGAGTTGTTGCCCTGGCCTGGCACAAAGCGCTTGCCGTTGAACTCAACAGGGTCGAACGGGGAGCCGCTGGCGAAGATACACTTGCCGTCCGTGAACTTGTAGGCCTCCTCGGCCGTGCACTCGGCCTTGGAGGTCGGGTTGCTGAGCGCGAAGATGATCGGGCGCTCATTCAGCGCCGTCATCTTCTCACACACCTGCTGCGAGAACGCCTTGGCGATGGTGCACACACCGATGAGCGCGCTTGGCTTGATGCGGTCGATGGCCTCCTCCAGCGTCTTGCACTCTGGCGCCTCGTGGGCGTACAAGAGCTTGTGGTGCTGCAGCGACGACTTGCGCGACAGAACGACCAGACCGCGCGAGTCCACGAGCCAGATCTGCTCACGCGCCTGCTCGATGGTCTTGCCCGTCTCGACCGAGATCGCTCGCGCGATCAGGTCGGCGATGCCCGTACCGGCCTCACCGGCGCCCATGAAGACGAAGGTGTGCTCCGACAGAGGCTTGCCCGAAAGCGGCACGGCGGCCAGCAGACCAGCCAGCACGACCGAGGCGGTGCCCTGGATGTCGTCGTTGAACGTGCAGTGCGTGTTCTCGTACTTGCGCAGCAGCTCAAAGGCAGTCGTGTTGCCAAAGTCCTCAAACTGGAGCAGCACCGACGGGCCGTACTTGGCCTTCGCAGCGTTCATGAACTCGTCCACGAGCTCGTAGAAGAGAGGGCCCTGCTCACGCTTCTGGCGCAGACCCATGTAGAATTCGTCAGCGAGGAAGTCCGCATTGTTGGTGCCGCAGTCCAGCACGACTGGCAGACACATGTGAGGAGGCACACCGGCACATGCCGTATACAGCGCGAGCTTGCCAATTGGGATGCCCATCCCGTTGACGCCAAGGTCACCCAGACCGAGGATACGTTCCTAAACAAAGCACCAAGTCAGAACAGATCCATCCACAGGGCAGACGGCACTAAGGGGGACACGTACGCCATCCGTGAAGACAATGGCGCGGATGTCCGTCTGCGGCCACGAGTCCAGGATCTCGGCGACGTGGCCGACGTCCTTGATGGAGATGTACAGACCGCGCGGCGTCTGGCGGTAGATGTGGCTGAACTCGATACAGGCCTGGCCCACCACTGGCGTGTACACGATCGGCATGAGCTCGGCGGTGTTCTCCACCAGGAGGCGGTAGTACACGGCCTCGTTCGAGTCCTGTGACGTCATCCCACACATTCACCGCGTCAGTGGATTGAGCTACGCAACTTCAACCGCGCCTTCCATGCGCACGGCGCTTGTCCCAAGCGACAGCGTTGAGTCCAAGCAACACGCATGCACCGGAAGGCGCGCGCAGTAGAGTGGGCTGGGCTGGGCTACCGTACCTGCATGCTCTGCATGAAGATGTACTTCTCCAGCGGCGACGACTTCTTGCGCAGCTGCGTCAGCGCGCGCTTGGTCTCGAGCTCGATGGAGAACTCGCCGGCGGGCAGCAAGCCGCGCAGCTTGAGCGCCGAGCGCTCTTCGGCCGTGAAGGCGAGGCCCTACAGTACACACAGCGAGTTGCGTTAGATTCCACAGCACCACCGGACAGGAAGCAGCGATCGCTTCTTAAAAGCGCACCTTGTTAATGCTGGGCGTGCGGATGGCCTGGTAACCAGTGATAGACATGGTGGTGTGTGGGGAGCAGAAGAGGGACTCGGACGGACGCGGCAAATTGGCGAATGCGGCTGAAGATCTGGTGTGCGCGCAGCCCGGACAATGCACTGTAGCGGCAACAGTGGCTGCTCGGTCGCCAGGTCACACGTGCGTATCTCTTCGCGTCTGCAGCGCGATCTGACCCGCGGGTCTGCTGCACCCATCTCTACCAGACCCGCGAACCCGTTGCTGTGGGAGAGATGGGGAGCAGTGGTCTCACATGCCGCAAACGGATTGAAGTTGCCGTGGACAGGCACCCAAAACAAGCTAAAAAACAGATTTTGATTGATACGGTTCCGACGCGAATTGGCGGGGCGCAGGCGCGTGGTCCCTTCTCATAGTGAAGCGCAAAGAGCCCTTGGACATCCGGACCATTGGCGCCGTGGTTGTCCCAGGCGCAATTGCATCGAGATATTGATGTGTGTGTGTAGACGCAGTGGATGGACGTCGACGAACGGCTTTCCAGGAGGATGACACGCTTTATCGCCTCCAGGGTGTCATGGCTGACAAGGGTGATCTCAAAACATGTTTATCTTCCTTTTTACACCGGAGTGCTGTTTATGGCTTCTGTTCGGAGTGACTGCGCAGCCGCTGGCTACTTCAGGAAATCCACGCACCGGGAGCTAACTTCAACGTGATCTCGGCGGTGAATGGGGACACTCGAATGCACAAACGCAGCGCGAACGAGTCCCAGTGACGCCGCAGCGTCACCTGTCCGCGTGATTCTGCTTGGAAGTGTGACGAGGATTCTGAAGTGCCGTTTGGCGAGCGTTCTTGTGGTGCAATTGTCCAGCTGGTGGGCTTCTGGTGGTCGGAGCTGTATTTTGGGCATCTCCAAACGCTGGTTTGGGATGATAAATGGAATAGTCCGTGATTGGTCGAAATTTCACGACGGAATGCATCTCGTTGAGTGGATCTGGCGAGTCGGAGGTGCAACATGGTCAAGGTGGCGCGTGGGCTGGCGGCGACGATCGGGCGCTACGCCGTGTCCGTGCCGCGCATGGACGCGCAGGTGAAGGCTATGATGCGCACCATCAAGTGCCCCGGTGGACCATGGTGAGCGGAGTCTCGAGAGCGGCGTGTGAAGAGCGTCGTGTTCAGCAACTGATGGCGATTTGGTCGATAGGGACGTCGGCGTCATGCTCACCACGGACGACCACATCCAGCGTCTCAACCAGAAGTACCGCAACAAAGACAAACCGACGGACATCCTCTCGTTTCCCTTCCACAAGGTATGCACGAGCGAATGCGATCCAATGCGTTGCATCGTCGCGCTGACCGGACGCGTCCGAGTGACCAGGTCTCCCGGCCAGGGCGCTTCCCAGCGGTCCGTTCGCAGGAAGAGCGATATCTGGGCGACATCTACATCAGTGTGCCGTACGTTCAGCGGCAGTGTGACGATCCAGACGTGGAGGACGTGGCGTCGCTGGAGACGCGAATGCCGGTCCTGCTCGCCCATGGCATTTGCCATCTCATGGGGTGAGTCGACGAGTTGCGAATGATTTTTGATAAAATACCACACACTGATTTCGAGAGCGTTGGTGGTCTGTAGCTACGACCACGAAGACGATGACGACTACGAGCGCATGTCCAAGGCCGAGGCGTTCATTCTACGTCGCTACGAATCTCTTATTGAACACGACAAATCTGGGAAAGATGCTAGATAGCTGCGATTGTGACAGGTGAATACACACGACGAGACACTCGCACTATCGCTCTCTACGCCTCATTTCGGTCCTCGTACGCCTCATAAATAACGCTCGTCGCCGTCTTCATGATCATCGTGGTGAACGACACGTGGGCCAAACGGGCGATGAAGCCCGTCGTCGCGAAGCCCGCGACCTGCTTGATGCCACCGCGCTTGAACTCGTTCTTGAACGTGTCCACCACCGACACCTGCGCGCCGGCCTTGGACGCCTGCTGGATCTGCGCGACCATCACGTCGATCGGCAGCGTGAGCAACGAGCTGAGGCCACCACCGATCAGCGAGGCGATGACCTTCTGCTTGGTCGTGGTTGACACGTTCGGGTCGCCCTTCTTGAAGAGGTACTCTTCGGCCTGCACCGAGAAGAAGAAGCGCGTGCCCCAGTCGGCCACGCGCTTGAGCGAGAACACCATGGAGCCCTTCATGAGCGCCGACACGCCCTCGTTGTTGATCACCTGCATTCCGACCTGCAGCGACTTCATCGACGTTTGGAACGGCGTCATGCGCTGGCGGAACACTGGGTCCGTCATCACGCGCGTCTTCAACAGCAGCGTGGGGCTGAGCACGAGGCCCTGGAAGCCACCACCGATACCACCGGCAATGACCTCACCAGTGTTCTGGCCGACCGCGCCGCTGTCCACGTAGGGTTGGATGGTCTTCTTGGTCAGCGAGTGCGCCCACGAGAACACGGCGCCCTTGGCGAGACCCTGGACGACTCCCCATGGGAAGAAGCCGTCCCACACGCCCGCAACGCCCTTGGTGGACACGATCTCGCGCGTGAGCGCTGCGTACGACTCACCCGGTCGCGTCTGCTTCATGATCTTGATGAACTCGAGGTAGTGGCCCAGCGCGAACTCATATCCAACGGTGACGCCGGCGCCGATCATGAACTTGACCTCCGGACGCTCGACGCGCTCCTTGGTGACGCTGAGCGCGAGCGGACGCGGCGCCGCGCACACGGCCAACGCGCCGAAAGGCTGCTTGCGCTGGCTGCTGGCCATGGACGGCGGCACGAGGGGGAAGAGCATCTTGAGTGGGATGGTGCTCGGTGCCGAGCGAGTGGTCGAGTGAGCTAGCTCACTTCAGCGGCGATCGTGCAGACGACGGGAGCTCTTCGCCTCGGTGGTGGCACTGTACGTCGGGCTCCCACACAGTCGTGAAGAGCTACTCTGGCCCGACTGTGTTCGAATCCGGATGCCGCCTGCTTGCACTTGCTTGCCCTGGCCCTTCCCCACACACACGCGGTCAGAAGTGATTGACAAAACGAATCGAGCACTGAAAGAGACAGAATAATATTTAGCTTGACACGCTCGACGTCATCGGCCGGTGGGTGCGCCGTCGACCGCGACGTCATCGAACATGGCTTCATTTGAATCCACCACCTCCTACGCGTCACTATGAGCGTTTGCTTGGGCTGCCTGCACGAGAAGCTCCGGCACCAGCGCACAGACCGCGGAGGCCGCTGCCGCCAGCGCCTGCAGCTCGGCCACGCTCCTGGACACCGCGACATTACGAGCCGCCGCCGCCATCGCGACGTCCACGAGCTGCTGACACATCGTGCTCAGGACCGACAGCTCACGCACTGGCTCGTCATTCGTGATAACCACTGCGTCTGCCATGCCTGTATCGTCTTCAGCTGGTGGTGTGACTGGACGCGGCTCTTGATCGTGTCCTGCTTGTTCTCCTCCTTGGATAACCGCGCAAAGCTCTGGATCCCCAGTAGTAGTAGTTGTTGTCGACTGCACACACTGCAATGGTGCGTTGGCCTCGACTGTCTTGAACTGCTGCTGCGCCTCGTGCTGCTGCAGAAGGTCGCGACGCGCGTGCACTGCGATCTCCTTGAGGGCCTTCAGACAGTGCAAGTGCTTCCGCGCCACGACGCGCGACCGCTCAGCTCGTAGGATCGCATCTTGCCGAGCCTTCTCGCGCTTCTCGTCGATCCGCGCAGACACGGAATGGTACCCATCAAGTTCTTCGATGTCTGCTCGATGTGCGACCTGAATTGCCGCGATATCTAGATCCCTTTCGACGGATGGCGCTGAAGGCAGGAGGGTCTTCGAGTCAGCTGAGTTGATTTTCGCATCTGCCTCGTCCACTTGCAAGTCAGACGCACTCGGTCCTTCGCTAGCGGGTTGGGATTCGCTTGTGTTGCTCGGAGTATTCATACTGCCAACTTTGTCAGTGGGGGCTTGGCACTTGTCCTCTAAGTGTTTGCTTTGGTCGCCCTCCAGGACCAGCTCAGTTTCGATGCCGCCTTTCGCTTTCTTGACCGCATCTTCCAACTTGATCTCTTCGACCACGCCCTTCCAGTGCGTCGTCTCGTGAGCCAGCTTTGACGACTTCTTTTCCGCGTCTGTTTCGACTGCATCAAGTAGAGCCTCGTAACGGACCAAGTCACCGATGTCGATAACGACACTCGCGTGTGGCAACCAGCCACGGACGACTTGCTCCTCAACATCACACAGTGCAGAAACCAATTTCACCAGTGCTGCCAGTCGGATTTGGCCTGTGCCTTCCACATCGATCTGTCGGAAGGCGTCGCGCAGGTCCACTTTCTTCTGCTGACTTCGAGCGACGATGCAAGAAACGAGATCGGCGGTCGGTGGATCATCTTCACGCCATGGTATCTGGGCTGGGTGGGACGTCGATGATGGCTCGTAGCGAGGAGACGACGGTTGTCGTGGAGACGTGGCGGGTGACGATGGCTGTGAAATCCGAGGCAGGCTCGCGTTATGACCTCGAGAGTGCAGTCGTCGTCCTGGTTTGGACGGAGAGCGCGCAGTTCGAGCGGAAGCAAGTGCGACCCTCTCCTCTTCCTCCTGCAGGAGCAGTGCTGCTCGCGCTTCTTCGAGCTGCTTGAGGGCATCCTCCGCCTGTGGATATACATGCACGACGGCCTCAAAGGCAGCCTTTGCTTCGTCGAACTTGCCCTGCTCCTTGAGAGTCGAACCCAACTTAAACCGAGCGTAGGGATCCTCTGGATTGATACCAAGAGCGGCCTTGAACTCAGCTTCACTCGCCCTGAACTCGAGACCGACTTCGTACGCGCAGCCCAAGTTGACTCGCAACCGGAACTGAACTTCGTCATTGATGTCCATCGATAGCGCAAGTAGATACAACTCTACGGCTCGCTCCCATTCACCCTTTGTGTGCAGTCGCACGGCAGCTTTCGTCACCATCTTGAGCTTCTGTGTGGGCTCCAAGTTTGAGTGGTGCTGCGGGAGGGATCGCCACCACCACTCGAAGCCGCTCACTGAATTGATACACTCGGGATTCCACATGTACTTCTCGGAGATTGTGATTGGCTTCTTCTCTGTGCGAGGGCTTGTCGGTGACCGCGGCGGCGATCCCGCTTGACTATTCATCCAGCCGAGATCTTCGGCCTCCGATGGCTTCCGCTGAATATCCTGGATGTTGGGGGTCAAACATCGCCGCTTTCGGTCCCCAGCGAGGGCCTTCTCTTTAGGTGTGCTGTAAATATGAGAGCGCCGCGCCTGCTCTGCAGCACTTGGTGGTGGACGAGCGATCGGAAGGATGACATTGCGCGAATACGGGGATGGACTCCCCACATAGAGTGAGGAGATCGTCGTCGTCGGCCGGTGGGGAGACATCACCGGCTTCTTGGAGGATGGACTCCCCAGCGCCGGAAGCGTTTGCGAGCGGTGGTAGTGTGAGGGGCTCAAGGGCGCTAGCTCAAGGCGTTCTTCACTGTCGGCTTCAATTTCATCGTACTGGTACTGCGCGCTTTCGAGATGGATCGGAGAGGTGACCGGCATCTCAGTTGCAAATTGGGTGATCAGCTCGGCAGCGAGTTCTCGGATCTCTTCGTGGTCGTGATGGCGCTTCTGAAGCGTGTAGATGTACATATTTGGCTGCCAGAGTTGACCTTGCGACGCGACTTTGCATGCCTGGACCACTGCAGCAGCATCATGGCTGGCGAGGAGCACTAGTAATCGAAGAGCGAGTGCCTGACGTTGACGAGTGGTTAGAATTTGGTCTCAGGAAGAGCGACAAGAAGGCGACTTACACGTTTCGTCAGCTCGGAGAACGTCGTTAGGAAGCGAAAAACGCAGCCAGCGAAGCCTATTTGAGCGTCAAGCAACAGTCAGAAACTCGAGTCTGAGATGCCACGGCAGCAAGCGTCCAACAATATACCGGCTCGTAGTGCTTGATCTCGCAGGGATTGAGCCTGCAACAGCTCCATCGCTTCTGACAGGAGACTCTCCTAGCATTCACAACAAACGCATGTCAGCAAGATGCGCTTGAGGAACACCCAGACTACAAGTCACTTTACGATCTGGTACTCGGGGCATCGGTCGACGGACGCCGCGAACATCAGCGCCGCCATGGGCTCCACTAGCATCGTGGACCCTTCTGCTTCACTTAGTCGCGACCCACCACCAGAGCGGAGACGCATGAGCACTGTTTGCTGATGTTGCTGCAGCAAGGACTTGGCTGCGTATTTGAAGCGCGTCGTTAGTCAAAACCCAGCCAGATAAATACGTTCCAATCTAAGACGCACCTTGCTTGGAAAGAGGCGATGTGATCATCCGCTGCTTCTGGAAGAACGTGTTCATCCAGAGGCTGTTGCGCTCCAGAAGTGACAAGCTCACACCAAACGTGGGGTTCACGCGCGCGTAGTTGCCGAGCCAGCGCTGGTTGATGGCCACGAGCGTGTCGAACCAGCCGCCCGCACCATCGCCATCGTCGCCCGCGAAGCCCAAGTCCAGCTGAAGTTCCACCGCCACTCGAGACGGAGTCGTCGCCATGGTGCTCCGTCAAGTGCTGCTGCTGGCATTCCCCTCCCCACGCAGCGCTGTGTGTAGACGCTGCCCGCAGTCCCAGTCGTCGTGGATGCGCGCGCATCCATTTCCGTCGCGGCGTTTCAAGATGCTCCCAATAGCTTTTCGCGGGATGGCCCTCTTATTCTGCAACATTGACACAGAAAGTTGCCATTTGGAGTTCGAGTCAGCTCCTCTTCACATTGCGTATCCGGATGGAGCTCTTCGTATCCGGATACGTGGGGGCTTCGTGTGCTGTTGTTGTGGCCTGCTTGTGTAGGGAGAAACGTCAGAGCGACAACGCCACAACAAGCATCCTTCCTCCGGACGACCGCCGCCATCGCGTAGCTGAAGGCGCACGACGTCGAGAGAGAGAGAGAGAGAGGGAGACACTCACACATACAGGTACACAGGCTACGTGAAGCAGCCGCATCTTCAGTCGCAGATCCCTTCGCTGACGGCGTGGAATCCAAGATCCAGATCCAGAGCTAGAGACCCCTGCGCGTGAAGAGCTCCAACAGGCGGCAGCGGACAGATTCAATCCATGGACGAGCAGCAGTCGCAGAACACGTTGCTGCAGGCGGACGCCGCGACAGACCCGCCCGCGTCCGCGCTCTCCAGCACGCAGTCGCAATCGTTTCGGCAGCTGCAGACGGCCAGCGACGACTTCCTCGAGGCCTCGGCGGCCAGCACGGCGGACGCGCCCACGGGAATTAACCACGAAGTGCACTGGGAAGGCTACGTGCGCAAGAAGGGCGACTGGCTGCCGCGCTGGGAGGAGCGCTACCTCGTCCTGGATGGCGCTACGCTGACGTACTACAACACGAAGGAGGAGGCGCGCAGTGGTCGCAACCTGCGCGGGCGCATGATCATTTCCAAGGTGCGGCCTGAGAACTACGGCAAGGCGCACGGCTTCCTCATCGAGACCAAGGGCCACAAGCACTTTCATCTGTGCTGCTCCACGGAGTTGGAGAAGGACATGTGGGTCGAGATGATGCAGGCCGCGATTGACGAGGGCGTCAAGCACAACAAGCTGGATCGGTCGCTGGTCACGAGCGCTACGGATCTGTCAGGCGTGCAGCCTTCGCCCACGCAGGTGGATCTGCGCAGCTTCTACTTCGCCTTCCGCGAGCTGCTCATCTCGCACTCTTCGTCGCCGCAATTCTTCCCGAAGCTGTCGCGCGATGTTGTGCTCACGTCCAACTACGCACCGACTGTGCCCTTCTGGGGCGAGTACCACGGACTCGACGGCGTGCTCCATTTCTTTTCGATTCTGTACGAAACGGTCGAGTTTACGTCGTTCTTCGTCACGGACATCGCGCAAGCCAAGGAGGGAAACACTGCTGTCGTCGCCGGCCGCGAGACCATGAAGAACCGCGACAACGGTCGCAAATTCACGCAGCAATGGCAGCACACGATCGAATTCGCGCCTGATGGACGCGTCAAGAGCCTTACGATCCACGCCGATCCTGTCGCCGCCTCGGCGGTGTTTGGCTGCAACGCCACATCCAGTTTGTCGCTGCCCATCGCGGCCGTGATCGGTAACTCGAGCCAAGACAACCCAGAAGGAACGCTGCACGTCGTCGTGTTTCGCGGCGAGCAGATTTCGAGCCACGGCGGACTTCCTCCGACGGAAGAGGAGTTCAGCGACGACAGCAGCAGCAGTACGAACGAGAGTACGCCACTGCCGCGTCGCCGACTGTTCTTGGGGCTTCGCCTTCTCACCGATGGCAAGACCAACGTGTATGCGCCAAGTTCGTCGGTCAGCTGCCTGGCGAAAACTCGCGTGTGCGAGCCGGAAGAAACCCCAGACCCTAAGTGGAACTCCACTCACGAGCTGCCATTCAAGGGATCATCGCGCGGCAAGCCGTGCTTCATGCTCATCGAGGCGTGGGAAGTGCGCGAAAACGAGCTGGGACAGGAGGTGGAAGAAGTCGTGGGCGTTGCCAAGGTCAACCTGGCGCCGTTCCTCGCGCTCGCCAGCTCGTCCCGTACTGTCCGAGAGAGCGTGCTGCACACTGACATCGCGCGTGGCGCTGTGCCCCAGTGGTACACGCTGTTGTCCGCGAACGAAACCAAGTTCTCGTGCGGTCGCGTGCAGCTGAGTATCAGCTTCGACGCTGCTGCCGCACCGAGCAGTGGCTCAGGAGCCTCGTCGTCGTTTGCGAACGTGTCTGGTGCTGAAGGATCTCCGGCCCTGAGCGCGAGTGCTCCGACTCCGCAGATTCGTCCAGCAGGTGCGCTCGTGCAATCGTCAAGCCAGCGCTCGATCCCGCGTGGCTTCTCCTTCCGCGACACGAGACGCGACAACCACCAGTTCCGTGTCGGTAACACCACTTTTGACGTCCCAAGAAGGTATCAGATGATCAAGGCGGTCGGCCAGGGCGCCTACGGATGTGTGATCGCGGCGAGCGACACGGAAACCGGCCAAGCGCTGGCCATCAAGAACGTGCCGAACGCCTTCAACGATCTCATCGACGCCAAGCGTATCCTGCGTGAGATCCGGTTAATGCGCCACCTGAATCACCCGAACTTGGTCAACCTGGTGGATCTCATCCGCCCGCCATCGCTCAACGACTTCAACGACGTGTACATCGTCACCGATCTCATGGAGACGGACTTGCACCGCGTGATCCACTCGAACCAGTCCATCAGTGACGACCACATCCAGTACTTCTTGTACCAGATGCTACTCTCGATCCACTACGTGCACTCGGCCGAGGTGCTGCATCGTGACTTGAAGCCTTCCAACATTCTCGTCAACTCGGACTGCGACTTGAAGCTGTGCGACTTTGGTTTGGCTCGCGGCGTCCAAGGAATGGACTCGGGACTGACGGAATACGTCGTCACGCGATGGTATCGTGCTCCGGAGCTGTTGCTGTCGTCAAAATACGACAAGCAAGTCGATCTGTGGGCTATCGGCTGCATTCTCGCCGAGATGCTCGGTCGTCGACCACTTTTCCCTGGCCACGATTACCTACACCAGCTCAAGATTATCATGGACGTGATCGGCTCACCAACAGAAGATGCGCTCGATTTCATCACGAACCCCAAGGCCAAGCGGTTTATCTTGCGTCAACCGAAGAAGCCGAAGGTTCCTCTGTCGTCTGTGTACCCTCGTGCGTCGCCGCAGTGTCTCGATCTGCTTGACAAGATGCTCGTGTTTGATCCTCGCAAACGAATCACGATCGCTCAGGCACTGGAGCACCCGTATCTGAGTGCCGTGCGTGACCCTTCACTGGAAAAGACCTGCCCGACGCCGTTCGACTTCACGTTCGAGAACCACGAGCTCACGAAGCAGAAGCTGCAAGAGCTTATTTTCGAGGACGTTTGTGCCTTCCACCCAGAGGCGGGTGTGCCGGAGAGCCCGGCGTCGTCTCCTGCTCCGCTTTCTCTCCCCGCCGGGCGTTCGGCGACCAACGGCATCTACCTCACCGAGCCACCAATCAGTGCACCCGCGCGGACATCGGCCCCAGTCGACAGCGTTCCGCCGCCAATCCCCGTACCGATCCAGCAGCCTGTGCAGCGCGCGACGTCCGTGTCGTCTATGGTGGCTCCGATCGTGGCGCCGCTCCCCAACATCGCTGAGATCGCCGTCGACGTCCGCCCGTCGATCACGGACGGCAGTGCGCCTGCAGGCTCCGGAGTATCCACGGACGCCAACGGCTCGACGGTCGTCGACCTGTCGGCATCGCCTCACAAGCTGGGGCAGCCCAAGCTGGTGACGCCGTCCACCGCCACTGTGTGAGTCAAGAAAGGCGGCTAGTTTATAGATACGACAGTGCACAGTACCCCACGCAGTATGGCAGGCCTTACACTACACAAAAACACACACAACAGCAACTACATGTATCCAAAAGACGTTGAAATCACACCGCTGCTTTATTAGAGGTCCCACGCAGCACTGGAGAGCGCAAACGTGCTTCGCAGGCGCTGCGCGTAGACGCGGATGAGCTCCATGTTCATGGGGAAGCGCTGGAGTCCCTGCATGAGGACCAGCTCCTGCCGCATGGAGGCTTCGTCCCGACTCAGCAGCACACGCGGGTGCGTGTGGAGGAGCTGGAGTACGTCCTGGGCGTGCTGAGCCGTCGACAGCGAGCGGGCATCCAGCCACGCGGCGACGAACACGTCCTTCCAGCAGATGCGCGATGGGGACTCTCGTTCTCCTGAGGCACACGCCAAGCCGAAGGTGCGCGTCACGTGGGTCTTCCAGTGGCGATCCAGCCACGGCTCTCGGTGCAACGCGCGATTGACGGAACTGAGACGCGTGAGGCTGCGCGCGTCGAGAAAGGCGCACACGGAGAGCTCCAGGAGTTCCGCTGGGAGCTGCACGAGGCACACGGGAGGAGAGGAGGAGGAGGAGGAATGCTTCACGAGGGGGATTGCTGCTCGTACTGCGATGAGATTGGCATTCTACAAAGCGAGACGAAGACGCAACCAAGCCGCGTTGGCTCTCCCGATAGTAGCGATTGCCTCTGCCGTGTGAGATCCGTCTGATTCCGCGAACCTAAGAGTCCACGGACAATAAATAGACTGGGGAATCACGTTCACAGAGTCCAAAGGGAGAGACATAGAGTGTGTGTGTGAGAGAGAGAGAGGAAGTGGGAGGCAGAAGACCGCCGTCTGCGTATTGAGAGGCTGCGGTGTTAACTAGGAGACGCGTCGGCGGATCATGCGTGCGGATTGCGCAGCACGAGGATGACCGAGTCGCCGCGCAGGAACATCTTGCTCACGAAGCGGTCCTTGTTCACCGGCTTGGCGCCCTTCTTGCCCGACTTGGGGACCTCCGTCCACATCTCCTTCACGTTCTCCAGCACCCTGCGACACAAAACCACCACCAAGCAGTCAGCACGGTAGCTCTTCACTCGGAGCAGGTCCTCCCAAACACGCCAGAGACGTACATGTTGCAGTGGCGGTCGAACGCCTTGACGCGCGCCAGCAGCTTGTGGTTGTTGCGCACGTTGATCAGCACCTGCGAGTTGTTCTTGACGCTGTGCATGAGCACGGACAGCGGGCCCTTCTGGAACTCCTCCTCGTTCTCCTGCACGCGCTTGAACTCCGATCCGTTTCTAAAAACACCACGTTCGAGTCTACGTGAGTCCCCTCCCACGACACCAGTGCCACAGCGCCGCACACATCCACGTACCCGTCCATCTTGTCTGTGAGTTTGTTGTTTCAAAAATTCCCCACGAGCAGCGGTGTGTGCGCAACAGAGCGATCAGTGGGAGCTGCGTCTCGTATTGGCGGAGGCGCTTTAGCTTCGGGTTGTTTCCTTCCAACGCTTGCAAACGCTGGATATGGCGATGCGAACTTAATGGCGCGAACTTATAGAGCTAGTGCGAACTTAGAGTGATGTGGAGCTGTTCGTTGCAACGGCCACGGAATCAAAATGCGAATGCGAATGCGAATGCGAAGACCGAAGACCGAAGACCGAAGACCGAAGACCGAAGAC
>JAADWY010000578.1:0-20977 GCA_023336355.1 Pythium dissotocum
GGCGTTTGCGATGCGATCCACGCGCGTGCGCGAGCACATGTGTGCTGCGCTGCAGGAACACTGGGCGAGAGGCTCACACTCGGACTCAAGCGAGCTGCTGCAGCCAGGCGCGTTGCTTTCGCTGCTCTTCCTGCGTCCAGAAGCGGCGATGTCGACAACGCCACCCATAGCACCAGGAGCTATTGGCTCTGCCTCAGAAACCCCACCGCCAAAGTCTGAATCAACCAATCGAGCTTCTGCTTCACCAATAAATCCTGAGATCGGAAAGCTGCTAGTCATCGTGGCAAAGCTGACGATCTGGATGCTGTCTGGCGAGAATTTTCGCATCCTCCAGGCTGCTCTGGACTCCTGTGCGAGCCATTTACTCCACAAAGACCGCCTCCGCAGTGCGTATTTGCGATTTGTGGGGCTCATCTGCCAGCGAGTCGAGTTGTTTTGGTCCGAGGAAGTCGCTGGCGGAGCTCAGTCCCAGTCAGTGCCTGCGAGCAACGCGCTTCGCATGCTGAGCGAACATATCCTGTCGCTGGCGCACGTGCACACTGAGTTTCAGTACATGTGGCCCGATTTACGAGTGACGCTCGAGTCGCCGACGTCGCTTTTATGGGAAAGTTTCATCGCCCAAGTTCGTGAGACGTTTGTGGTGAGTGGTGCCACGGATGCTTGGATTAATCGTAGAAAATGTCAACTAACTCGCCTTGTTGAACCAGCGAAAACAGCAGAAGGGACCAAGTTCTATCAGTCGCGAGGTTCCTAGTGGGCTGAATGGCTGCTGGCGCCTGGAGACAGTCAATACGAAGGAACGGCTGCACGACTCGTCCATCAGTGCGACGCTGTTAGGCATGGCGCACCTCCAGCAAGTCTCCCTTCTCGTCGTCAGCGACCAAGCGCTACAGGTGAGAGGTTTTATGTCTCTTTGGTTGTATAGTTGTCGTGCTTGTAGCCTCACCAGACATCATCTTTTCATGTTATATGTGCTAGATCCGTGCCGGACACTCCCTTCTTCGAGAGGAAAATGGCTGGTTGGCATTGGTTTGTAATGATACGCCACGCACAGCAAGTATTTTGCCACTAGGAATCAGTACGCTCATTGGCTTCCAGCTTCGTGGCGTCGACTACGTTGGCTCCATGAACGAGAAACGGAGTCGCGTGCAACTCGAGTTGTACTGGTGGCCGACCACTACGAACCCTGCGAGAAGACCACGAGCCACGCGCGTGGTGCTGACGCTGAAGCTTCTAACGCCACCGACGTCCATCCACCTGACGATGGACGTCGAGATGCACCACGCGATGCTGACGACGGCAGACTTGCAAGACCTCGCGCGTGTGGAGTTGGGCTCGGCAAAAGAGCGACTCCGGCTCCGCGTGGAGTGGACCCATGCATGGCGAGCGACGGCCCAGTTCGTTTACGCCAAAAATTGAAGAAGCACAGTTGCGGAGACCGGTCGGAGTGACCGCCCAAGCCTAACAACACACAGATGAAAATTGGAATCCTTCGATGACTCCTTTTTTTCCATCACGGACACCGACATTTTGCATCATCACAGCACTTGGAAAGTATCTGATCATCCAAATATCTTACAGTCTGCAAGACGAACAAAGGTGGGCAGGCGTCTTCTATCATACTTGTCGCCAAATTGCCCGCAGGGATCAGTCAGCACGACCGCTACACCAAAATCAAGCCGACGAAAGATGAAGAAACTGTGCCAGCCACGACTTTACACGCGAGACATCCACAAGGGCACAGTCTATGGTCGAGACACTCGCCTGAACCAAGCAACCCGCCGTCAGCTTTGAAGGATCAGGGACGAGCTGTCTCACTCGAAGCTCCGACATGTTCGGTTGTGCTTCACTTGGACTCACCGTGCGATCTCACTATACAGCAATGACAGGAAGATCACGCGCGCTTGCTTTTGCGATGTCGAGAATACTACGCAGTATCGGAATTCCGTCCGCGGAGAGGCATTTTACTCCAAGGAAGTGGCCATTTTGAGCCAGAAAAACGGAATTAATACGTCTCGGTCGAACGAAGGTGGGATATGGACAAATGGGCCACAAGTACTGTGTGTGTCCGCGCAGCAATAGGGAATGGAGCTGATACTATTCCTTTGCACACGTAGATCAGCAGCTGTCCTGCATTCGTGGTGTCTCCAGGACGCTTCCAGCAATACATCCGGCGGTGTATGGTCCAATATAGGGTCATGAAGCTTGTTGATGGATGGAGATTCCAGTGATCGATTCATCCCGCGTAAAGGTTCCAGTGGCTGACATTGTTGCCTGTGATCAATGGCAACCCGATGTTTGGAGACGACTTCTGTTGCCGACCACCAGTCTGGACGAGGAGCCGAAGACACGAAAGGACAAGATCCGCAGCTCGTGAATCGCTAGCTTAGCTGTTAGCCCCACCGACGTCGACATCGTCGATGCCGTGTACCTGTCCCTGTTTCTAGATCACCACGCTGCCATATCGTCGCCAACAGAATCCAACGATGGTCCACGAACACTGAAAGCGAGAAAAGACACGAGTACGAGAAAGCGCACCACACAACCACGTGCTGTGCTACAACAGAGGTCGCTGGCTGATCCGTGACAACATCAATCCAATCCGAATATCGTACGCGCAGTCATTGATCAATCCGATTGTAATTAGTCTGCTGGGTCACGATTCGCAAAAGAGGCAGTTCTCTCGTTGGGACCACTCTGCTCTCTCATGAACTGGCAATGGGATGTAGCTTCGCATGCAGTATCAGCGTGAAAGAAAATATATGAAACGTCAGACTGCATGTATGCATTGACCGCCGTACACGCTACTTTCTCGCGCTCTTCTTGCCAACAGCGATCGCCATGGCCTTGCGCATACGGTACGCTACATCGAGTGAAGTGGGCCTCCTCTGAGGCTCAAACGCCATACATTCTTTGGCGATTGTGAGCACAGACGACGGACACGTCGGCAGAAACGAAGGCGTCCATCCGTCTGTCAATATGTGGTGCAGCAGCACCTCTTCACTGATCGCCTGGCCTGCTTGGTTCACCATTCGGTCGTGGAATGGCAGCGCCGAAGTGTCGATCTCGGACAGCACGACACCAAATGAATAGATATCGACCGCAGGAGACGACTCGGAACTCGCTCCAGCGAGAAGCTCGGGGGCGAGCCAGCGTCCTGTGCCCTGGAGGACGTTGGTCGATGACGCGTGGTGTGAAAGCGCATACCGTGACCCTGTACTATTGCTGCTTTCACCACTGTCGGTCGTGCTCGTATCTCGGTCTCGGTCATCTCTGTCTCTTGGTTCTCCTGTCGCGAACTGAGCGATGCCAAAGTCCGCTATCTTGACCCGTAGATTCACATCCAAGAGCAGATTGCGGGACTTGAGGTCACAATGCACGAGCGGCTCTCTCAGCGAGTGGAGATACACGAGCCCTTCGATGATATCGACTGCCATCCGCCACTGTTTTGGCGTCCACGACGATTCAACTGGATTGAGTAGCGTTCCAGCATTCGCACGAGTTCTTGAAGGTGGCTTCTGCTTGGATTCCGCCTGCTGGCTGCTGAGGTACACCAAGTACGTGCGCAGGTCTCCGTACGGCATGTATTCCATCAGCAACTGGACGTCGCTCTCCATGGTCCACGCGAGGCCGAGGAACTCCACGATGCGGTCGTGTTGCAGTTGGCTCAGGATTCGGATCTCGTTCAAGAAACTCTGGATCTGCGACCGCTTCCTGTCCTGCGAAGTCTTGAGCGTCTTGACGGCGATGGTCTGTGAGCCACGATACTGCGCAAGCCACACCTCACCAAACGCACCACTGGACAACAGCCGCGTTCGCTTGACGGCGTCATAGTCAACACGGAAGGCGAGTAGGTTCTCGTCGTCCCAGATCGTACTCGAGCTCAACAGGAACGCACCGATACTGGCGTTACTCGACAGCGTGAAGATCGCGTCTCCAAAGGAACCCGTCGAGTCTCTTCGAAGGAGTGGCACGTTGTCTTTGTTGTTGAGCTCACGTGGTGCGATGTCTTCAGTGAGGCCAGCCAGACGGAAGCCCCTCGTCGAAAAGTCTCCGTTCTTGGTGATGCGGACACTGCTCTCACCGTCAAAGACCAAGTGAGATTCGAGTGGGGCGTTGGCCCCACGCTGCGTCAGCGGATCAAGTCGAGAGCCACGGAAAACAAACTCGGGCTCGATAGCAGTCGAGGCGTTTTCGTCGTTTGACACACCGTCGTCGTCATCATCGTCCTCATCGAAGAGCTCTTCGTCTTTCATCAAGTCCCACTCGCCTGTGGCTTGGATCTGGGCTAACCGCACCAGTTGCTGTCTCTTTCTGTAGTTCTTCATGTGGTTGCGAAAGCAGTGGCTCCAAACATTAGCAGCTTTCACGCTCACTGTGCGAAGCCGTTCCACCTGAGGCCGATAGAAGCGTTGCTGGTCGCCTGGGAGATGCACACTGTGATGGTCGCCTCCACTAGAACTGCGACGCCGTGCGAGCCGATCCGAGTCCTCCTTGAAAACCTCCTTGTCCGGTTCGTAGCCCGTCACGTCCAGATCCCCCACGCCGTCGTGGACTGTCATCGTGATAGAGGAGACCACCAGCTTCCTCAACAGCTTACCGCTCTCTGCACTTGTATTGTCATCTTCATACAGCGTCAGGTGGTTCGTCGCTGCGTCAAACACACAGAACCGGCGCTTGTATTTCTTGGTGAACCGTCCTTCGCGTCGTAACATCCATCCGGACAACTGCATGGGGAACAGATAGCATCCGATCTTGGCGCCCTGTTCTTCGTGTCGTTCTTCCAGATACTCGTACACGCCCTGCGCTGGATCGCGGATGCTTCGCGTGGTCACAGCCACAGTCGAGGTGTCGATGGAACTGAATCCGGACGCCGTCATGCGGCTCCTGTCATTGGGCTGATTGAGCAGTCCATGGGACCAGAAACCTGTCGCCATTCGATCTCTAGAGACGCCTCACGAGCCACAGAGAGCAGAGACGGTAGATAGAAGACTGGATTCGTGGGTGATCAAGAGGGGCGAGTCACCGTGTCTGTACGGTGCGAGATATCTCGCCTTCCATGCCTTCCACCGCGATTCCCCCCACACAACAAGCACACACGCGATGAGAAATCAAGTGTGGGTTGAGGGGACTCAGGTCTCCGCTAATCACTTACAGCCAATGAAAACGCGTATCAGATATTGTATGAGATCTGATGCGAAGATGAGTTCTGTAAGCGTACTTTGGAGAAGATGTATTGTAGATTCAATTGTCGCCGAATTCGTGTGGTGCGGAACAGAGCGGTATTTTACCGGGGATCTAACACAAGAGTTTTTTGTTTGCGAGCGTACGGCGTACGCTCGCATTTTCGCATAGAGTACGCAAGTCATCCGTACGCTCGCTCCTTTAGGTCCCAAAAAAGTTGGCTGGGATTTGGGAAAAGTTGGTGAAATATAACCATCACTCACCACGCACCCACCACGCCTACTTGGATCGCGTCGTCGATTTCGCCAACAAAAGCGCATCCATTCCACCAACACAACACATTCCTCAATTGGATCAAGACCAACAACCAACGTCACCAACCAACGAAAAGGAAGATGGCGACCGAGGCCGAGTTGACGGCGCTGATCGTCGCCAAGGGCGAGGAGGTGCGCACGCTGAAGGCTGCGAAGGACGACGCCAACAAGGACGCGGTCCAGGCTGCGATCGCGGCGCTGCTGGCGCTCAAGACGCAGTTCAAGGAGGTCACGGGCAACGACTACGTGACGCCATCCAAGCCAAAGGCCGAGAAGAAGCCCAAGGCCGTTGCTGAGGCTCCTAAGGAGAAGAAGGCGGCCGCCGGCGAGGACGGCGAGAAGAAGTCCAAGAAGGAGCTGAACAAGGAGCGCAAGAAGGCCGCCAAGGCCGCTGTCAAGAGCGGCGCAGGCGAGTCGGAGACGCCCGCTGTTGCCGTTGCCGCCAAGGAGGACAAGAAGACCAAGACCAAGGACGCCAAGCCAGCGACTGTGACTGCCGGTGCGACTATGAAGCCTGCTGCGGCTGTGGGCCCTGTGGGCCGCGTGTTGGCCAAGCCAGCGGCCGACCAGGAGGTCGTCGTCGTGTACTCGAGTGCGTCGGCGTCGCTTCCGTTGGCGTCGTACGTTGTTGCGGCGCTCACGAAGCAGACCAAGGTCTTCCAGAACCAGGTCAACGAGAAGACCATCGAGCCGACGCTGCAGTTCGCTAATGGTGATGTTGTCTCGGGTGACTTTGCCGTCGCTCGCTTCCTGGCGCGCCAGGCCAAGGTGAGTCTGTTTGAGGTCGAGAACAACGCTGTGGTCACGGCGCAGATCGACTCGTGGCTCGACTTTGCGCTCTCGCGCTTCCAGGACGCGTCCAGCGCCAGCACGGCCAAGGGCCTGGCGTTCCTGGACGTTGTGCTCAAGACGCGTACGTTCCTCGTGGGCTACGCGCTGTCGCTGGCTGATATCGCCGTCTGGTCGCGTGTTGCGGCCCTGCAGCTCAACACGGAGGCGTACGCCAACGTGTTTCGCTGGATCGGTCACTTGCAGTCGAAGGACGTGTTCTCGGGTGCCGTTGCGGCGTTGAAGGCCGTCAAGCCGACAATCATCGCAGCGCCGAAGGGAGCTGCCAATGGATCCAAGGGCACTGCCACCGAGTCGCAGAAGGGCAAGAGCATGGGTAGCTGCCCACCGCTCAAGGGCGCTGTGGACGGCCAGGTCGTCACGCGATTCCCGCCAGAGCCAAGTGGATACCTGCACATTGGACACTTGAAGGCGTGTCTGCTGAACGACTTTTACGCACGCCACTACAACGGCAAGCTCATCGTTCGCTTTGACGACACGAACCCGTCGAAGGAGAAGGACGAGTTCGAGCAGAGCATTCTGTCGGACCTCAAGGGGCTGGATATCGTGCCAGACCAGGTGACTTACACGTCGGACAGCTTCCCGACGATCATTGAGCTCGCCAAGAAGATGATCCGTGAGGGCACGGCCTACATGGACAACACGGCCCAGGAGCAGATGCGTGAGGAGCGCATGAACGGCATCCCGTCCAAGTGCCGCGACCAGGACGTTCAGGTCAACATGGATCTGTTCGAGAAGATGCTGGCGAACGACCCGGCCGCCGCGGGCTTCTGCATGCGTGCCAAGATCGACATGCAGGCCAAGAACAAGACGCTGCGCGATCCAGTTTTCTTCCGCTCGAACCCGACGCCGCACCACCGCACGGGCACCAAGTATTGTGCGTACCCGACGTACGATCTGGCGTGTCCGATCGTGGACTCGCTCGAGGGTGTGACCCACGCGCTGCGTACGACCGAGTACAACGACCGTGACGAGCAGTACCAGTGGGTGCTCAAGGCCCTCGGTCTGCGCAAGGTCCACATCCACGGCTTTGCGCGTATGAACTTTGTGCACTCGGTGCTTTCGAAGCGTAAGCTGCAGTGGTTTGTGGACAACGGCCACGTCTCGGGCTGGAACGACCCGCGTTTCCCGACGATCCAGGGTGTGCTGCGTCGTGGTGTCCAGGTCTCGGCGCTGCGCGAGTTCATCGTGAGCCAGGGCGCGTCGCGCCGTATCACGGACATGGAGTGGGACAAGTTCTGGACGCTCAACAAGCGTGTCGTGGACCCTGTCGCGTTCCGTTACTACGCGCTGGACAAGGCGAATGCTGTGCCTCTGCGTCTCACCAACGTGTCGGACGAGGTGATTGGTCTGCCGATTGCTCGCCACCCGAAGGACGCGTCGCTTGGCAACAAGATCATGCGCTTCTCGAGCAAGCTGCTCGTCGAGCGTGACGACGCCAACCTGTTCGTCGTCGGCGAGGAGGTGACACTCATGCGCCACGGCAACATCATCGTGCGCAAGGTCAACAAGGCCGACGACGGCTCGATCACGAGCATCGAGGCCGAGAACAACCCGGAGGGCGACTTCAAGAAGACCAAGCTCAAGATCACGTGGCTCGCCGATGTGCCAGACCTCGTGGACTGCACGCTTGTCGAGTTCGACCACTTGCTGGCCAAGCCAAAGCTCGAGGAGGGCGACAACTTCATCGACCACCTCACGCCTGTGACGCGCGCTGAGATGCGTGCCATCGGCGACCACGAGCTGCGCAACGCCAAGGTCAACGACGTCGTGCAGCTCGAGCGTCGTGGCTTCTTCCGTGTGGACCAGCCATACATCTCCAAGGACAAGCCACTCGTGCTGTTCATGGTGCCGGACGGCAAGGCCAAGGCCATGTCGGCGCTCTCGACCAACCTCGCCCACCGTTAGAGAGGTCCACTACCTCTTTGATTCCCATTAGAAACTCGCATAGCTTCACAATGGAAATCCTCTTTCACACTTTCCAATCCGCTCGGTGGGCTTGCTTTTGTTGTCTTTTGCTTGGCTCTGTTACTCTTGACAGGCTACGTACGCCACAATTTCATCATCTACACTGTCTGCTGTGAGGAGCTACTGGTGCTTCTTCGCATTCTTCCACTAGTCTTACGACATCCGCAACTGGTAGTCGCCGTTTTGTGTGATGTAGCGCACCCACGGCAGTGCCTGGTAGCCGCTCTTCTCCATGATCTTGAGGTAGCGCACCTGGATGCCCGAGACCGTAAAGTACGGGATCTCAAACTTGACCTGGATCGGCGCCTTCCAGTCCTCCGACTCTTCGTTGTTGACCGACGGCAGACCAAAGTGCGCACGCATGAGGTACTCTCGCTGGCCGTAAAACTGCTTGATGGACCACACGATCGCGTCACGGTCCGGCACGTACGCGACTGTACCGATACTGGCCTTGAAACTCGGCGTGTCGACGTCTGGCGGTACAGGGATCACGATCTCGACGTTGTTGGCCATGGAGCGGCTCTTGTATTGGCTCTTGGCCTTGATCATGTACTCGATGCGGCTTCGCCAGTGGGATTCGACCACGGCTTCGACCCAGATCAACGGCTTCACGTGGGTCGCGAGGCGGTACGTCATGAGGTCAAACTCTCCGTCTGGCGGGATGAACGAGATCGTACGATCCGTCTCAAAGCGCGCGAGTCGAACACACTGGTGGAACTTGATGTCTTCCATCTCGACGCTCTTGAGCTGCTTGCCCTTGGTAGCTGTACGGCCGGTGGCTTCAAACAACGCCTTGTCATTGAGGCCGAGCTTGAGTTCGGGCATACCAGACAGCAGCGACCGCATCTTGATGGCGCCCAGGATCTCGGAATGCAGCACCGTGCCGTTGCTGGACACGAGCAGGTTCAGCTTCTCGACGACGTCCAGGAAAATCTCGTTCTTGCGGTGCTTGATGCCCTCGCTTCGCCAACTCACGGCGTTCGTGAGAGCCGTCGGAGGACGCGGCGCCGACTCGAGACGGTAGCCTTCCTGGGTGATGTACTCGCGCAGGATCCGCGACTCGGTCGTCTGCGGGTACCCGTGGTCCATGGTCTCGTCCAGCAGCTCGAAAATGATCACAAAGTTGTCACGGATGGATTCTTCCTCGAGTTCGCCAAAGTAATCTTGGAAAACCTAACATCAAAGAATCATTGTTGGCAGAATTTCCACATCCATTAGATGATTGATCAATCGGACGAATGATTGATGGAGAGAGAGATTGGAGTTTAGACGCACCTGACAAATGCGGTTGAGGTACATGATCATGAGCGCGACGTTCGAGTTGACCTTGGTCACAGTCATCAAGTACAGGTTGTTGTGCTACATATGCAGGAACAAAATCAAACATCAGCTTCGACATCAACATCAATCAGACCTGGTTGACTGATCAAACGCACCTTGACGTAGACAAACGTGAAGCCGTCCTCTGTGAACACAGGGCGCTGCTCCGAGTCGTCCTTCTCCTGCACGTACTGCGTGAACTTGGCAGACGCCGCCATCGGGATATCACCGCGATAGTTGCGCGAGATGATGATCTTGCCCTTGAGGTCCGTGATGAACACAGCCGAGAGCACCATCTTGATCTCCTCTAATGTTCCACACGGAGGACCTGTGCAGCAGAGTTGGGGGAGAAGAGAGGAGAGGAGGGTGCGTCGAACTACGGCGGAGCGGAGCGGAGCACGAGGTCTAAGGAGCCGCTGATACGCTCTTCCTCTTCGACCGTGAAGCTTCCACGTCGATGACCGATGTTGGGGAACGGCCTCCCCCCACGCCCACGGGTGGGTCTGGAACAAGAGTCTAAACCGACTTTTGCAAACCCAGCCCACTTCTGAGAATAAACGGGTTTAGACCCGCGTTTTCGCAATCCCGATCCGTTCGGTTTCCGGCACGCGCCAAAGCCCAGTGTACCCGGGTTACACACGTCCAGGCTCTGGACTAGGCGCGTGCTTTGCCTGGGGGTACGATTACGTTTACGCTGCTCTGTGCTGTGTACCCCTTCAAAGTGAAGTCGCCGGAAATACGAGACACATCACCAAAATCCACGACAAACGCAAGATATGCTACGGTACGTGGCGCTCCAATTCCAGGCCTCTAGAGGCTTCCACACGTATGCGCCTATGTAGTACATGATCCTGACGTTCTGTGGCTGTCATGTGCACGCAGGGTCGCGAGTGTCGGCGTCGGAATCGGCCAGTACGCGTCCCGCAAGACGCCGTTCTTCAACCACGTTCCTGGGTCTTCATGGACGGGTCTTGCACAGACGTCTCTGTATTCCCAGCGCGCGTCTATCGTCTCTGCATTGCCGTCATCACGCGCTTCGAATAACCACGCGCAAGCTTCACAGCGTACGCTGCTAGTCGCACCACGACACCGCCTTTCTCACGTGCGTTGGCATGGAGGAGGCGGTCACGGCCACAGCCACGGCGGTCTACTGGACGATGAAGACGACCAAGAGGCGCTGAATCTACAGGGGAAGGACGCCGCTGACGCTGACCGCATCACGTGGTTCGGCGTGTACATCAACGTCGTGCTGAGTGGCGCCAAGGCCTTTGCCGGTGTCTCCTTCCATTCAGCAGGGCTGTTGGCTGATGCTGTGCACTCGATGAGTGATCTTGTGAGTGATGGAATCACTTTACTCGCACTCAAGTACTGTACAAGGCCTCCAGACCAGTTTCAGCCGTACGGGTACGGCAAATACGAGACCATGGGGGCACTGACCGTGTCGCTGCTGCTCGTGGGCGGCTCATTGGGGATCATCAATCACTCGTTTGATACTCTATTGCTGCTCGTGGACCCTGTCGCCGTTCCTAGTCTCGCGGCGCTGGATGCCAAGCTCGCCTCTCTATCGATGGACCCGGAGATCGTCGAGGCCATCAAGGCGTCGATCCCACACAGTCTTGGTGGCGGAACGGAGACCGAGATCGAGGCGGCACTTGCACAAGCCCACGCCCACGCCCACTCGAGTGAGCTCATGCTTCATCCAGCGGCTCTGGGCATCGCGGCGGTCTCCGTCGCTGCGAAGGAGGCGCTGTATCGAGCCACGATCACTGTGGGCAACCGCATCAACTCGAGTGTGCTCATCGCGAACGCGTGGCACCACCGCAGTGACGCCGTGACGAGCGTCGTGGCCATGGCAGGCATCGGCCTGAGTCTCGCAGGCTTCCCGATGTTTGATCCCATGGCGGGGATGCTCGTTGGAGGCATCATTTTGAAAATGGGCGGCGAGATCGGCTGGGAGGCTATCAAGGACCTGTGCGACGCACAGCTACCAGCCAAGACCGTGGACAAGCTGAATCGTGCGGCCCAGTCGGTGGTCGAAGAAAGCCAAGGCGAGATCGTCCAAGTGCGGCAATTGCGAAGCCGGAAGATCGGCAGAAGACTGCATGTGGACTTGACGCTGGTGATGCGGGACGGAGACCACGCCGTGTCGTTTGAGCGCGCGTGCCAATGGAAGCAGCGCGTGAAAGACTCGATCCAGAAGCAGGTGCCCCGCGTCAAGGACATCGTCGTGGAACTTGCCACGTCCTCACAAGCGTCGTCCACCATTTTTGACTTTGAGTCTCACGTCCACAGTCTTGACGACGCGCATTCTAATGGCCACCATGGTCACGGACACGGACATGGCCACGCTCACAGCCACGGAGTTGATCCAGCATCTAGTGCGTCAAGTGCGCATAGTCATGGACACAGCCACGGTCCATAGTAAGTTACAAGGACGTGGCTACTAACTAGCCCAGTTAAACTCTTGTCTGACAAATAATTATCGTGCAATTTTGAATCGTGATGGGTTTTCTACTGTGCTGAAATGCTGAGTGTACGCAAGAAGAGAGCTGAAGACCAACAGCTTCAAGGATGATGAGGTCAGTGCTACTACCGGTACGTAGTACACGATGCAAACTCCCAGTAAACAAACGCATACATACACCAAAACTGAGCTGCTTTTCACTACGATCTTATGGTAAAATTGGCAAGTACATTTGCCAAATATGTCCACTTCATCGTCAGTAGCGAGGCGATGGGTCCACGTCCGCTGAACGAGCGGGGATTCGAGTATGATGCTGACGGAGGTCGGGTGCTGCCTGTCGCAGGCTCTTGCTGTGGTGCTCAGAGCAGAAGTCGTCCAAGCGCAGCGCTGCGGGCTTCTGGCAGTGCGGGACCTTGCATCGTTTTCCTACAGCCAAAAACCACCCACAAAATCAATCAGAGACTGATTTTCCTCGATGTTGGAATTGAGCAAAACGTACCTCCTCCGTGGGCCCAGCATCGACCGCGCGACACTGCGATCTTCCCACAGTCGTCCTGTTTACACTGCGTGCCGCCGCCGTGAGACCAACACATGCCGCGTGACTTGGCTCTCTTGGCACAGCCATCGACTGTGCAAATTGTGTAGCCACCTAATAAAATCATCCTCCCACGTCAGCCCCCACTCGCCTAAACCTACTCAATTGATATCTACTACTTCGACGTAGTAAAGACACAACGTACCGTGCTTCCAGCAGAGCCCTCGGTTTTGCGCGCGACACTCGCAACCTTCGACGTTGCAGCGCTTGCCACCCTACGGCCATAGTAAATACAGTCGTGCGTCAGCCTCTCGATTAACAGACTCGACGTTTGTTTAAATGGATGGGAACGCAGTGGTCTACCTACCCCGTGGCGAATGCACACACCGTGGTCGACCACGAGTTTCACACACCCTTCGATCGTACACAGTCGTGTTCTGCGTACCTTTTTCTTAGGGTCTGGTAACGGCGGTGATTCAGTGACTGCTGGTGTTGATACCAGCGAAGTCCTAGCTGAGACCTTGGTAGCTCTCCCAGTGGCGAGGGCGTCGGCCGATGCCGTGGGTCTTTCACGTGAGCCCAGTACAGAGAATAACGACGGCGAGTCGACTGGGAACGAGAACCGTGGGATCGGAAACTCGCGTCGAGGCTGCGTGAAGAGCCCCTTGTGGTCGAGTGCCAACCGAGGAGGGATCTCCGGCGAGTCGCCAAGTTTTGGCGAAGAAATGGCGGTATCCGATAGAGAGGACAGACTGCGACGCTCCATCAGAGATGGTAGAAGCCGCTGTGCAGGCAGATACCTTGGCGAGCTGGCGGATCTTTCACGGCCTTCGTGGACTCGAGGGTGAGCTTGAGCCATGGGCTCCTGCTTGGTTCGTCCTGTCCAGTACTGTGATCCCCGCTGGGGGTCTGCCTCGTGGTGGTGGATAACACCAGCACAGCGTGGAAGGATCTCCTCTCGGGGACGGACGAATAGCTTGTGCTCTTGATGGTCTTGAAGGTCTCGGGATCGGAAATTTGGAGGCGGAACGAGGTGCATTCGATCAATTGGCTCGCGTTTCCATTGGTGAGGAATAGTCGCCTCTAGATCGTAGGAATTGCGCTGCAGGGCAGCGGTGCTGGTCGTCCACGAGTGACTCACTAATGGTTTCCGTTCGAGAGAGTGAGACGCCATTCGCTGTTCGAAGACCTGGACGCTTTCACGCTTCATGGCCGCGTGTGTTGTCGTCGGAACCAGTGGTGGAGACTCACGGACACGAGTCGAAGGACGGATCTCCTCGCGGTGATCCACTGATCTTGCAAACTCTTGAGTAGCTCTGGCTCCAGCTCGCTCGCCTTGGTCATGGCGTTGTCGAGCCCACGTACCCACGGACGCCTCGCCGCTTCGGTGCTCGTGGTGATAGGCTGTCGAGGGGTATGCATGCCCGTAGCGAGACGCACTCGCAGTCATCACAGTCGTCGGCAGCTTGCGGGTGCCCTCCATGGTTATTTGATGTGATCGCTTGTGCTAGTGGCTTGGCTGGATGGGTAGGCGACGCAAGTGAGACCACGCTTTTGGTATGTGAGCCCACGGGATCCTTTTGTCTTTTGTGATCACGAGGCACAGCGTGAGCGGGTTTCTCTCTCTACGTGAACGAGCCACAATGACCACGAAGGAAGGAAGGAAGAGCATGCGTCCCACACAACACGAGAGGACGAGGCGTCGTTTCGACAAAAAGCCCCGAATAACGATAACGCCACACTTTCGACCAACCGACACCATGCAGGCTGGAGAAAGATGGAAGAATCTTGCTCCATGCTTCAGCTAGTCTCAGATAATATCAAGTATGGAAAGGGGGAAGAAGCACGCCCACTGGTGAAGCCCCCACATTGAGCAGCCACTGGTCGTTATCACCTTCAATTCCATTATACAGTTCAAAATACCATCTTTATACCACTTTGAAGGCATGCATTTAGACAAGAAATCATTATCTGGAGGCAGTGTAACGAATGCTGTCGCCAGCAAGGCGTGGGCCAGGACAACCGTGCAATCGTCGCTGGCACTCTCCCTCTACAGTACAGTGCAGTACCGTACTGTACCTTTAGCCCTGTGAACCGCCGCGCAGCCTCTAGCGTGTGTGGTGGCACCGCCAGATCCCAGCGTCGCAAAGGGCCCTCTGCAATCTGCATTTTCGAAGTTGTGTTCAGTTTGGATCTGTGTTCGAGTCTCGACTCTTGGATTTGCATCCGTCACACTCAACTGCATCTGTACAGCTCAGCATAGAACCGGTACTGGATCGAACAGCAAGTCCATCGTTGCGTTGCACCAAGCGACGCAATGGCGGACTTGTGGTGCAGCACGAGGAGCTCTACGCCCTTGCGTTGCCGAGCAACGCAAGCATGGGGCGTGCTCTTTTAGGAGGAGTGAGAAGCCAGGCTTTTTGCTGCTCATCTGTCTTTTTCTTCTTCTTCTTTGGAGGAAACGGTCGACATGTATATTTGTTCGAAAGTGGGGGAGGGGGAGAAGAGAAAGGAAGAGGAGGGGGTGAGGGGAGGATGCTTCGACTTGAGGTGTCCTGAGGACGAAGAGATGAGGTCCGAGATGCTTGTGTTGTTTCCTGGAAGGGTCTTTCGTGGAATCCAAGTGGAAGATTCGGTATCCCTTCAGTAGTAGATAGTAGATAGCAGACTGCGCACGAGACGCTTGTCTCGGTAGGAAGCGCTTCCTGGGAATCTGCTCGCGCTACACGATTTCCATGTGTAAACTCAGGGCCATACGTAGTGGTTCGAAGGAACATGGGGGCAGTGAGTGATCCAGTAGAGAGCAGCCAGCAATGACTTGGGGCAATTTAGAGAAGTCTACGTCCAGCTTGGTTGCGGCCATAAATTCGTAGGTATTACATTCGCAAGCCGAAAGATGAGAGGAGGCGAAGGAAGGCACTGCCTGTCGCTGAACACTTCTGAGCTTCAGACGAACAGTGGACGAAGTGCCTGGCTGGTCCAAAATTGACGTTAGCCGTCCATGATTTAACATCTCACTTTTGAAAAGAGAGGATCACGGGCTTCATGCACACACAACCTGCACGCATGGATCAAGCACAAGCGTGCCCTTAAGCCCTACAGTATAACTTGTGGAAGCCAACCCGCTGGGGGGAGCCAGGATCACCGCTGGCTACGCACGACCCAACAAGGATCCAGGAGGGGCGTAATTATGGATAACTCCGCTGAAGAGCCAAGGCTGAGAAGGAGAGAGGATGACTAGGGTACAGCGGAGTTGAGTGGAGTGGAGCGGAGCGGATAGCAAGCAGCGACTGACGGACAGCATGCACGCGGAGATTGCATCGGGCATCGCATATTGCGAGCCGTTTGTTGGTTTTCCCAACGGTCACACACGGAATGTTTCGTTCTTGTGGAAACCGATAACTTGCATCATTGGATTCTTTGATAACCCACTAAATGCCAGATGTGGAGTCATATAAGGTGTTGACGACCTCTATGTTTGCATGTTCCAGGCATGTTGAATAGAAAGATAATCGAATTGGATCCTGGAGACTGCCAGCAAACGCGCCCGATCCCATCTCCCCAACTGCGCCGACTCTCCACTTGTGATGGAAAAGATCGCATCACGCCATACAAAATTTGGAATTCGGCAGTGGCCTGAAGGGGTGAGTCGTCTTTAAAAACTTCGCCGCTGCATCGCATGAGCTAGCCCCTGTACCTCGTGTAGCTCCTGCGTGGGTGACTGTGGGTGATCCATTTCTTCTCACTCCAGTACAGTACTTCTACTAATAGCATGCGAGTCGATCGGGTGCCAAGACCACGACGTACGTGTAACGGACGGACACTGCGGAAGGCAAACTAGGAAGACTCGGACGTGCGGTCAAACACGGCATTCAGTTTCCACTCATTCTTCTAATATTTGCGCCGGCCAGACATCAGCCGAAGATTGCCATGCAGCGACACTGGAGCGGACAGCACCCCAGCGCAAGTCACAGAGACGACGCACGAAGCGGACGCCAGCGACAGCTCAGGACGCGTGCCCCTTCATCATTCACGCAAGAGTTTGGACGACACTGGCGCTGACGAATTCGACGCACGAGGTGAGCAAGACTTTCTCCGCAGCGTACCAACACGTCGCGTCGATTTCCACCAAAAAGTGGACGACTCTTCGCGCCATTCCGCACGATGGTATCTCGCGGGCTACCATGCGTCAGCTCTTCATGCTACTTCACCGAAGAACCAACAAAACGAAGACAGAAGAAGTGGATACGTGGAAGAGCCTGAGGTCTATCGCAGTACACAGAATCACCCAGTTCGACAGGCTCGCCTTCCATCTTTGTTTGGCCGCCAAGGTCTCTCGCCAGTCTCGACTCCGTCGCCTGTTCCATCTCTTCACGAAGTAGCAGAGATGCCCCCATTTCGAGCGTTAAGAAACACTCTGCAGGCGTTTCGCTGTGAGTATGACGGAAACTCACCGTCTTCAAGCGGCTCTGACAGCTACGCGATGCAGTCTCTGGTTGGGCGGGAACGCTTGGCCATAAAGCTGGAGTTACAGGAGTCTCCACAGTCAGTTGGCGCCTCAGAGCAGTCACAAACAGACAAAAAGAAACGCAAGGCTCGCTATTGCAAGGTGCCAGACTATGAAAAGCTCGTCGTAGACCACGGTGTATGTCTTGCATAGGTCTTCATCAATCGCAATGTGGGGTAGATCCAAACAAAGTCTATTACAAAAAGTTAATCACGACAATGGCCGCCACGGCTCCGGCGATGGGCAGCGACGTGAGCAGCTTGGCTCGGCTGCTGCTTGCCGCCGGCTTGCTGGACACTGGCTTGGTCGTGGACGGCGTCGTCGTCTCAATGTTCGTGTCTTCCGCACTGCTCGTCGCCTGCAGCTCGTCGATCGCCGTGGACGAGCTACTGCCGCTGTCGTCATCGCCAGCTCCAACATCAGCAGTTCCACTGCCACTACCACTGCCTCCTGTGGTCATCGCGGTCTTTTTCTTCTTCTTTGTACCAAAAATACTATGCCAGACACTACTGAACACGCCTTCGTCCGAGTCCTTGGAGCCGTCGACCTCGACGGGCTTGAGGCTGCCGCTGAAGAACGTCGACAGCGTGCTGCCGATGGACGCAAAGGTCTTCTCCGTGTACTTGGCGATGGTCTGCGCATCCAGCTTCAGACTCGTGAGGATCGCCTTGAGACTCGTGTCTGTCTTGGCGTCGTCATTGAGCTTCTCCAGCAGCTTCTTGGTCTCCTCTGGCGAGAGGTTGTCAATGTTTGTGTCGTTTCCAAGGTACTTATGGAGCGCCTCCAGGGCCGCTGTATCGTTCGAGGACGAACCCAGAGACGTAGACTGGGCAAGCGCACGCGTCCCAGGTCCCTGGTCGGCGTTGACGACGCACAGCGTCGCTACCAACGCAGAGAGGACGGTTGATGTTCGCATGATCGACGGATTGATTGATGGACGGCCGTGTTGCTTGTTGCACGAGATGGGCTTGATTGATCTCCTGGGAAGAAAGAGTCAGACGGTCTCACCAAACGAATTTCAGCCAATCAACGAGGAGACAGCTCTCCCACCATCTTTCTATTTCAGTAGATTGAACTCTTAGACCTTTACTCTACTGGATTAACGCCATATCTTGCTCTGGTGATCAGCGGGTCTGAACCCAGCCCCGTCCAAAGTCTCCGATAATGCATACATCCCATATATACACGTCGTAATTCTGCAATTAATACGCAGAAAACCCCTAATAATACATATAGTGGCTATATGTGAAGGAAGTGATTCGAAGGTGAGCCCTTGGTGGAAGGGTCTCATTTTCACAGAACCAGCGCCAGTATATCACACTGCCCGCTATCGCCTCGGCCGCCCCACGCCTCCTTCGCGTACTGTACGATTCCTCCCGTATCTCCACTACATCACAATGAACCTCTTCAAGCTCTGCTTCGTTCTCACGCTCGCCGTCGCGGGCGTCAGCGTCCACGCCGCCGACTCGTCGTCCTCCTCTTCCGCCGCAAGTGAGGACGTCCAGGCGCCGATCACCAAGGCCGAGCTGGACGCGATGATCACGGAGCTCAAGGCCGCTATCGCCGCGGACCCGAGCCTCGCGGACATCTTCAACGGCGTCGACTTTGACGAACTGCTCAAGCTCACGCCCGACGAAGTCCGCGCCAAGTTGAACGCGCTGGTGTTTGAGGCGACGCCCAAGCCAGCGAGCAATGCTACCGAGAGCAAGGACGCCCAGGCCGGCAGCAGCGCCGCGTCCGTGACTGTGCCGACGACCACGACGACGCCAGCGCCTACGAGCGGCGCAGCCAGCAGTGTGTTCACGACGACCGCCGCGATCTCCGTCGCGTCCGTCGTGACCTACGTTGTGTACTAAGCCACTCATTAGTGCAGAGTATATAACGTTCAGGCCAACCATCGAACAACACTGTATAAATCAATCAATCCAATCACCCTCTTGCCTGGATACTGAACGCACCACACGTACACTCACTATTATACAACACGTTGGAGCTGGGTTTTAGCCGTCAGATCTTCTCCTTGAACTTGAGAAAGGCGGCTAGGATGAGCAGTCCGTACACACCAGCCACGAGCGCAACGCAGACCATCAATGCCAGTTCCTGGCTTTGTGGCGAGAGCTTTGGAAACATCGCTGTCGTGTGGATCCGCTGGGCTGTGAACTTCCTGTCGTTCTGTCTTGTCACCAGGACTTTGAGCACTTGGCTGTGGATGCTGCGAAGCTCGGTCTGAGCGTTCTCATGGAAGATCCTCCACCGCTTCACGTCGCGAGTCGACCGCAGCACAATCTCTTGGCTTCGTGCGTTCCACTCGGCCCACTTCAATAGCGGCATTCGGATTTGGGGCACGAATTCCTGTAACTCTTTCAGCACTTTGCATTCTCGCCTGAAGTCCTTAAAACTCTGGACGTTGTAGGACGCCACGAATCGAAGCAGAGCTGGATCGAGTGGCTGGGTGGTTAGCTGAGACTGTGGCCTGAAGGGCTGCACGGGCTCAACAACGGAAGACGAGTCCACCGTGAGAACCGTCGCGTTTCCAGCATCAAGCGGCTTGATCTTGACGCGAGAGGCCAGCAGATCGCGTTGCTCCTGAGCGCGAGAGCCTGCACGACTCAGGTCCTGCAGCTTGCGCTCCAGTCGCCTCCGACGGAGACGCTGGCGAAGGCGCTCGAAGAACGCCATGATGTCTGCTTGTGTGTTGAGGTTGGAAGTCTTGCTGTGAACTGGAGAAACGTTGTGTGGGGACGCGACCGGTGAGATCTTTGGGCATCTTTTTATCACAGACCTTCGTTTTTTCCCGTTTTTTCGTGTAGGCTGCGAGGAGCTCTTGAAAAAGGAACGTTGGAGTTGAAGGGTTCAAGCAAAAGCTTGCAATTGAAGGGTTCAAGTCTGAACCCACGCGAAAAAAAGCTTCCACTTTTCGCAGTGTCAGTTTGTCTCACTGGCAAAATGAAACGCGTCTGTGACGTGTGAGAACTAGCCTTCAATGGCAATGCATTGTGTGGCTTCAGCATCAATGTCACGCCATGGTTACTGGAGCCACTAATGAAACCTGGGCCAAATAGTTTGGATGGCAACTCGATCTTGGCAGCATGGCATCGTCCTGTTCAGCACCCGAGTGTGTCAAGAGAGATTCTGCAGTGATACTGTACTGTGCTGACACACCGGTGACGCACGCGCGGTGTGAGCAATGGATTCAGCAATGAGACGTTGAGAAACCTGGACGCAGAAAAGCACCTTGCGCTTTCAATTCGCAGTGGCTTGACATCTACGGCACTGCCCACGTAGTTGCACGCTGGTTGCCTTGCGCTTGTCGGTGCATCGAAGTCCCATTCCCGATCACGCGTTGGATTTGATCTTGCAAGCACCTGGACATTGCCGTCGTGGTCACGAAATTCAAGTCAAGACCAACGTCAAACGAGGAATTGAATCGACGGGCCTGGGAGCCAAGGCCGCAAGGGAAGTCGATTGGCTTGCGAGACCCTGTCCCCCGGATGGGTGCCTGGGTTTCAACAGGGAAGCCACCAGCACGTCACTTGTTCAACAAGTCAGCAGGTTCGTCAAGAGCAGCAGGTTCGTCAAGAGCTCGTGCTGTCAACGGGACCTCTTCAAACGCAGGCAGAAGGTTTCAAGAGCTGCTCTTGACGAACCCGCTGGCTTGCACATAAAGTTCCTCCTTTTGATCAATTAGTACTGTAAGTCACTAGGATTCAGCAGAGCTCACTGTACGCACTGGCACCAAATTGGTGTCATTGCACATTCCCCACAATAAGCTTCATTGTGACTGTGAGTTGGCCGTGTTGAAGTTAGGAACTGACACCATCCGTTATGTCAGTTAC
>JAADWY010000579.1:0-20921 GCA_023336355.1 Pythium dissotocum
ATGTACTGACCCACTTTTGACCTGCTTCGGACTCTACCATCTCTACGAGACACGTTGGGGGAAGCTAAGGCTGAGATCGAAGGCTCACGAGCTATCTGTGAGCTCGACAGCGACGTGATCGCCCGAATTCTCGAGATGGCTGCGACTCCAGTCTGGCGCAAGGTGTGGGTGGACGGCGACTCGCACTGGTTCGCCTACGGCGAGATTGAGGTGGACAAGTGCATGTGCAGTTCATGTTGGTTGGCTGGATGTTAGCGGTAGTTGATCGCAAGGAACCTCCATCACTTCGAGTCAATGGATCGGTTCCCACAGCAATCTGGAAGCGTTTTAGCAAGATCACCGGCGTATCAAATGCAATTTACGATACTTGTGAATGCGCTCCATGTCGTAGTTTCTGCGAAGCCTGTACTTGGCATGCTACACGAGCTTTACGACGGTCTTGCCGACGTCCTCGCGGGCACTCATGTGTTCAACAGCATCAGCAACACCCTCAAGCCCGTTGAACTCGGTCTTGTCGACGCCTGACTTGAGCTTGCCTTCGCCAACGAGCTGGATGAGACGGACGAAGTGCTGCGGGATGATGTCGATGTGATTGAAGATGACGAAGCCTCGGACGGAGGCCGAGCGCATCATCAAGAAAGGCACCAGCTCACTCGTGAGGTACGCCTCGAAGTTCTTCTGCTTGTCCTTGTAGCCGGCGATGTAGCCGAACGCAATGATACGGCCGTTGATCGCATTGTTCTCAACTGCAGCCTTGAAGGTATCGCTGGAGTGAGAGGGCGGCAGCTCTCCTCATTTCGGAATCTGCGCAGTGGGACTCAAGTCATCAGCTCAAGTTAAGCGACTTAATGGTTGCGGCAGCATCCTACGGTTTGCAACCGTCGTGGCTCGTGGACGGTCCCGACCAAATCGAGCGCCCAGAGAACCATCGATCGGCTCTTCGGTTCGCACCCGCCGTTGCAAGAAGCGTCCGGTCGGGCCAGGACGGCGGCCAGTACTTGGTTGTGTCGGATCGTCTGTTAGAGAAGTGGACCGGGATCCAGATCAGCCCGTTGGGTGCTGTGGAAAAGAAGGACACCTACCCGAACGAAGAGGTCAGGCTGATCCACGACCTCAAACGGCCGATCGGCGCAACGAAGCAATGGATCGCAGTGCTCTTCCAGCCCTCACGTACCGACCGGTGGCAGAGCTATACGCCAGAGACAGTTTCAAGGCAATCAAAAAGATGAAAGGCGACGTCAAAGGGGCGTTTCGCCATCTGATGCTTTCGGCAGAAAACGTTCGCTGGATGGGCGCCCGACTCGAGGACCAGCAGGCTCTGCTCCTCGACCTCTCCGCACCGTTTGGCTGGACGAGTTCACCTACTTACTACGGCATTTTCGGCGGTGCCATCACATGGCTGGTGCGACGTGAGTCTCCAGCCTCACTCTCATCCACAAGTGTTGATCACGAATCCTTCTACGGCTATGAGTGGATACACGACCACGTGATGATCGAGCATGACACTGGTGATCGACTAGAGCTGGCGGCAACGGCACTACGTGCAAGTATGATGGCAGTTTTTGGGCCCAGAGCACTGAACGAAAAGAAGTTCTCTGTTTGGGAGAGCCGGCTCGAAGTCCTCGGCCTGGAGTTCGACCTCATCAATCGAACGATCTCGATGCCGGTCTCCAAGATCGAGAAAGCGTGTGGACGACTGTCGGCGATGTTTGCCAAAGCCCCGACCTCACGATCCGAGCTGATGGAGCTGCTCGGCAGCTTACGGCACGTGTGCACGTGTTCACGGGCAGTCAAGCCATTCTACCAACGTCTTCAGTCGCTCTGCTCCACGGCTCCACTCATCAGTACCGTTAATATCTCGGACTCCATAAGGTGAGAACTTAGCTGGTGTTTGGCACTCCTACGGTCGGGGCAGTTCCGTGACCTCCCCACGACCATGTTCGGCGCGTGGCCGCATCTAGACATCCATCTCTACATGGATGCCTCCAATATGGGGCTCGCCGTTCTCGACCCTACAGTGAACAAATACATCCAGGTGGAGTTCAGCGCCGACGAGCTCGAACTCATTACCAAAGTCGGCAAGGACAAAGGATCGGATTTCACCGTCAACGTGAGCGAACACATGAGTGTGGCCCTCGCTGTCCAGAAGGCTAGAGATGGTGGTGAACTGTGATCGACTGTTTGCGAAGAACACGGTATTCGGCGTGTTCTTCGTGAGCCAACCATGGGTTCTGTACTCCATGTGTTCTGTTTTCGCCGCTTCCAATCCAAGAGCTATTTTGAGTCAGTTTTCGTGGATGGACGGGAGGGAGGGACTGCACGATCCTCGCGACCTTGAGATGATGCTCATGCTTATTCCAAGGCCGGTTTCCTGATCTTGAGCCAGACACAGGCCAGAACACATGCGTGGGGGATAAGGAATCCCAAGACAAACTCTCACCCAGATTCAGCCTTCCTTTGGCCGTGTGGATTACGTTCAAGAAACCAACAACGCCGATTAGGTGGCTGGAAAATCAGGTACGTACTAGTAGTCTCGTGAAGCTCTCCAGACCGTACTCTTTCATTCCAAGCCTGACAATAGAGCCGAGCCAGTTTAGTCAGAACTCCAATGAAGATAGTGAACTTTTCGACCGACGAGGCCGCGTCCCTATATCCTATAGCCTAATCAGAAGCACTTTTTGGATGAGAAAATCCGCCAGCCTCTGATCTGATTTTCTTGGTGTATTCAGTTATCAACTACTCACTGCGGTACTAAACTTCGAACTGGCCATCCAGCCAAGAAACTAAGCTACCCGGACAACTCCTTCACAGTGTCCTTCGTCTCAAAGGGTCGCTTCGTCGATCACGCGACGGAAGCCGTACCATCCGCTGAGCTCCTCTCGGAAGAGTTCGCAGTGGTCTTTACAGTTTAGCGTGTTGCACTAGGCAACTTCGACCAACATTCTGGATACTGTTTACTGCCAACTCGACAGGACCTGGGATTTACCGCGGACCCGGGTATATTCCTGCAGACCCGTCGACATTACTATTGCCCATATACTAGCCAAACCCACGCGTTCTGTGACCTACCCACTACTGCTCAGCTCAGTTTGGGCGTCCGACTACGTGGGACTCCTGCGCGCACGAGCTGTCCGAGTAGACGCGCATGTAGAAGTACGAAATAGGTCGCTTCCTTGCCGAACACGTTGGCTGCGTGTGTACCAGGGTTCGTGACCGAGCAAACCGTGGAGCTGTCGGTGAAGCCATTCCATGTTGTGGTTGCGCAGGAGGCGGCAGTATTACTGTCGGAGGTCAGCTCGAACTCTTTTGCCCGGCCATCGCACCAGTTGCTGGAGTAGTAGTTTATCGCCTTGTACGTAATACCGCTGGCGGTAGGAGTGGTTCCTGCGATGGCCACAACCACGGCAACACCCTGGAAGAACTTGGTCATCACCGTGGCGTGGTGGCGACGAATCGTTACTGTTGTCGTGCTGAGACGATGGAGTGCGTGGTGGAGTGCAAGAAGCAAAGTGAGCATGAGAAAACCAGAAGCGCCACTCGTGTTCTAAGCGACAGCGACCCGCCGTAGCTGCTCATCGATCTCAGCGACGCCCATCGGGTGGATGCAAGACGTCGACGATGGATCAGCATGCGATGATACGAGGGTCCTTTTCAGAATAGCACGGTGTTCGTGGTGGATGGGGTCTGATGTTAGGTCCCCATCAGGAGAACGCATGTTTGTCAAACCAATCTCTGTGGTCTCCTTCCCACAGAAGGCGAATGAAGACGGGTCGCACCTTGAAATGTACTTTGAAGTAGCTGACATGATGCAAGAATACGTCGATTCTGCTCTCTGAAGTACTTTGAAGTAGCAGATCACTCTGACGGAAGTTCTCAGTGACGATGCTTCTTGGGGGCCATTTCTGAGTCGGCTTGCGTGAACGGATGGGACGGCGCGTTCTTCACACAGTGAGATGATGCTATTGTTGTGTTGTGTATTCGGAGGCCGTTTTCCCGAATCTTTAAACACACCCAGGCCAGGCCAGTGAACCGGCAGGCCACGATGCGTAGGATAAGGAATGCCACGACAAAATCTCATTCATTCGGATGGCCATGTGTGTTGCCCACAAGATACCCATATGAACTCCTTGCGAGCTGCAAGACTTTCATTTACACCCTGACTGTAGGGCCGAGCCGGTCTATTCCTTGAATAGGATGGACTTTTCAATTGACGAGAACGCATCCCTGCATCTCACTACCAAATCAATAGCACCATGTGAATGATCCACGCACGAGCCACGATTGCGAGTTTGTTTGTGTATTCAATTATCTACGTACTACGATGCTGGTTATCGGAACAAAGCCACTGGGACAACGACGCCAACCTCTCCACGGTGCCCTTCGCCGGCTTGATCTTCGACAGCGCACTACGTGTCACGAGCGAAGACTTGGACGTCGTGTTTGTTCAGGAGCAGACACCGCACAGCCTTCAGATTGCGAAACTCATGGTTCGAATTGCCTCCAGAAGGTCGGAACGAAAGTCGAGCACATTCCAGCGACCACTGCAAGCAGTACGTCGAGTGGAAAGGCTTCTTCGTCATCTTCTTGATCTGTCCGAGCGACAACACGGTATCCCACAGAGACGCCTCGTCGATCACGCCACGGAAGCCGTACCATCCGCTGAACTCAGGCGTCGGCTTGCCCGTCGCACTGTCCGAGATGCAGCCAGTGCCAAGCTGCCAGTTCGTGACGTAGAGTCGCTCGCGGTGAAACGCGCCACGGCGGGAGTCGATGAGCTCGCCGTCCAAGTACACTTCTTGAGCGTTGTAGCCGTGCGCGTACGTGAGCACGACGTGGTACCAGCGTCCAGTCTTCAAGCCACTCGCGACGATCTTCTTCGAGTCCATGACCGAGGCGTACAAGTTGCCCTGCGGGTCCACGTGGATGAGCTGCATATAGAACTGCGGCCACACCGAGTCCTTCATCATCGACGACTGCCCACCGAACAGAATGCCGCCAGTGTACGCGTCCGTTGCGCCTTGAGGGGCTGGCTGCAGCGCGAAGCGGACGCTGAGCGAGAACGACGACTCGCGGAAGACGTCGTTGACTTCGTCCTTGAGAACGGCGGCACCGCCGCGGTCATTCAGCACGCGTACTGGTGACTCCTCTCCGTAGTTTCCTCGGTAGCGGTAGTTGATACGAGCCGCGTCTCCCGTGGTAATGCGAGGTCGGACTTGGAGGCCGGGGAACTGAAACGCAGGCGTCGTGTGGATCCAGAAGAAGCAGTGCTTGAGACTGGTGAAGTTCTCTATGGCTTTGCCAGAAAGGCGCTGCTTCCAGGCGTCGCTGTCGAGCCCGAGCAGCTCGGTGAAGAGCGGACGGCTGACGTACGACAGAGCGAGAAGCGTGGGCGGAGGCAGGAAGGCCGTGATGTCGACGAAGACGTCAGGCGGCAGCATCTCGAAGCGGAAAACGAATGGATCCATGGCTGTAGTCCAGTGTTGTGGTCGGATAGCTGGGTTCTTGGAGAAAGCGGAAATGAATACTCGAAGAAAATGAAGCCAAGTGAGAGTGACCCCGAGAAAGGCGGACCCAGGTCCGACTTGTGGGTTTTGATGGGGCCGGACTACAAACCAGACCGGTATATACCGGTATCATAACGGTTCGAGAAAGGCGGCATCCGAGAAAGGCGGCATGTGAATCGTCGATAACTCGGCTTGGATTAGGAATTACTGCGGGACGGCCTTCGTCGTCGATACCGCTTGAGTTTGCTGGCGAAATTGTCTCGAATGACCACGAGTCGTGGCTGGATCTCTACGCAGCGTCCTTCTTGAGGACGCGAGCACTGCACGCAGGTCACTTGGCCTTCGAACCAAACAGAGACCGACTGCTTCAGCGACCACTCGTACTCGACTTGTTCTCTCACTTGGCGGTCATTTCCCTTTACCAATAGACAAACTTCCTCTTGTGTGAGCTCGTCTCGCCAGAAGCGAACGTCATCGATGATGCCGTCGAAGTTGGAGGCCGCTGGGAACGGATTGCTGTCTCCCTTTGCTCCGATCTGGCACGCTGTGAGCTCAAACGCCGTGTCGTAACCCAGGCTTCTCAGTCGTTCTTGACACGCGTCGATGTGGTGCAATAGCGAGACGCCTTCTTCGCACACGACGAGCTCACCGTTGAGATACACGGACTGCACGCCTCGTTCACCGGTCGGATCTTGCTGGTAGGACAGAGCGAGATGGTACCACTGGTTCGGCTTGACATTGGCACACATGACGGTCGCGTTGTCGATCATCGAGCAGTACAGTCGTCCCTGTTCATCCACGTGGATGATACTGTGGTAGTGCGGCAGGTAGTCTTCTGCTGAATGCCGAAACTCCATACTCAGCAACACGCCAGGCACCGACAACGGCGCGAACCACAAGTCAATAGCGAACGACTCACGCTTCCACGCCAACAAAGGCTTCACAGGCACGCTGATGATGCCTCCGTACTGGAACGAGCCGTTCGCGCTGCGTGGCTGTCCGTAGAAGAGCAACGACTCGTGGGTGAAGTACTGATGCGCGTAGCTGTTGCGGATTAGTTTAGTTTTCCCGGACGGACGAAGCGCAGTCACGACGTTCTTGACGAGGGATTTAAACCACGGCTTGGGCTCTTCACGAGGCAGAATAGACCTGCCGAACCGCTTGCTGTGCTTGTCGCCTCCATGTGTCCACGCCCAGCGGAATCGTCGCACGTCCAGCGGCACCTCTGGCTGACGAGACGTCCATTCATCACTGTTGCTGGACAGGCGGCCTCTATACAGTGTCGGACTCGCGTGCGCAAGCGGCAGCAGATCAAAGCCCGTGAGAAACGAGAGTAACAAGCCGCTCAAATCACCAGGAAGAGACTCGATGTGTGCCTCCATTTTTGCATTGTGGGCGAATTGCGTACTGCTACTCACAGAGAAGAAAGCAGAACCCACAAAAGCCTGCGACAATCCGATAATGAACCCAATCGCAAGCAAAATATTGGAGACCAGCATACTTGAGCAGACAGACACAGCACGTGGCGGTGATGGGCACGATTCCGATTTATAGAAAGTTGAAGTTCAGATAGGCAATGCAGTCTGGCATTCAGCCAGGCTAGGCGATGGTAAGCTAAGGTAGGCTAGGCTAGGCCTCGCTGAGGGGAACTTGTCGAGCATGGAGGCGCTTGATTCTGTTGGAGAGCCTTCCTTCACACACCACTACGATCTTTCGTCGGATCAGCACGCACGTGCGCTCCCTCGGTCGTGTGCACTGGACGCACGCGAGCTTTCCTTCAAACGAGACTTGTATAGCTTGCTTCAGCGACCGGCTACACTCGACTACTTGGCTGACGCCTCGTTCGCGACCGTTTTTCAGCCGCTGAACTTGATCCGCTGACAGCTCACCCTCCCAAAAGCGAACGTCGTCCATGATACCGTTGAAGTTTGGTGAGTCAAACAACCGAGGGACTCGATAGGCACGTCCTCGTCCACCAACGTGACATCCATAGAGTTGGAACACTGATCCGAAGCCCAGAGGATCCAATCTCGTCTCGAACGACCTGATACGATGCAGTGTGGAAGGCCCTTGCTCGCAAATCATGAGTTCGCCGTCAAGATACAGGCGCGGTGTGCCCTGTGCGTTGCCAGGGGCTTGCTGGTACGAAAGCGCGAGATGATACCACCGATCCTCCTCTAGGCTCGAGGTTACCACAGTGTCGTTGTCGACCATCGAGCAGATCAACCTGCTTTCCTCGTCGACGTGGATAACATCGTGGAAATACGGAGTGTGCAGTTCTGCAGGATGGCGAAAATCCATACTCAGCAGGATGCCCGTCCTCTCATTTCGTGCACGAGCAAACCACCGGTCGATCGCAAACGACTGGAACTTCCACGATTCCAGTGTGTCTCGGACCGGAACACTGACCACGCCACCGTGGCTTCCTAGTCGATCATCGGTACATTTGAAACGCAGGGATTCTTCGCGGAAGTAGCGCTTTTTCCTGTAGTTCACGGGCTTATGGGGGTCGTTGTTGCCTGGCCAGAGGCTTGTGACGAAGCTGGGGATAAACGCCTTGTACCACGGCGTCACGTTTTTCGTCGAAGGAGCTGCGCGCCGCTTGGACCCGCGTGGATATTCTGGTATCGACCACGCCCATTGAAATTGGTGAACGTCCAGTGGGGCTTCCCACAGATGAGCTGCCCACACGTCGCTGTCACTAGAGAAGGCCTCGATACAACGTCGGACTCGCGTGCGAGAGGATCAAGAGATCCAAGCCCGTGAGGAAAGATAGCAGGAAGATCGCTAAATCCTCAGGAAGTGCCTCAATGGGCGGTGGCGATAGAGATGTCATCGCGATAGCTTCGTGGATAAACGCGTACTGATGCAGGCGGGCAGAAGCAACCCAAATCCGAACCCATATCATTGAGACCGAAGGTGATGTGGCGATGGACTCAATCAACTCGCTGGCCTGGTCACAAGTGCTGCCATTGTTTTTGGCTGCATTATTGTGACCTTCAGTCAGTTATGATCTAACCTAGGACAAGCTACTTGCAAAACCACTAATGCGTAGGGCACTACCAGTCATGTTTGATCACAAACTTGCGTGTCAAACTCACGCATTGCCGCTCGCAAGGACGTGCACACCGCATCAGCGTGACTTCTCCTCTTGCCGCAGCCTTCACAGCATCTTTCATCGACCACAGACAGCTTCCTCCGTCCCAATTATCACGTTCACTGCAATTTTTGAGCTGGACAATCTGCTCGTGACTCAGCTCGCTTATCCAGATGCGAGAGTTGTCGATGAGCCCGCCAAACACCATGACGGTGCGTAAGCCGCCCACAACTAGCCTTCCGATACAATATGCCGACTGGGAATGAAGCAGCGTCTTCTCCTCACTCGTCTTGGACAACTTGAGCTCGCCATCCAAGTACACGTTCTGAGTGCTTGTATCCGTCTCTGGATCATACTGGAACGTCACGGCAAGATGATACCACCGCTGTGGCTCGAGATTGGTTTTCATCATGATCGCGTCGTCGAAAAACGAGCAGTAGAGGTTGTTAAACTCATCCAGACGCACAACATCACGGCTTTTTCTCGTCGAGGAGCGACTGCCAAGGTGCTTGAGCTCCATACTCAACAGCGTGCCACCCATTTCCATTCCAGGCACCAGCGCAAACCACAAGTCGACTGTAAATGCGTGGTCCTTCCAGGCTCGCAGGGGCACCATCGTCACTTTTACTCGGCCTGTCGCTTCATTTTGGCCGCGAAAGAAGAACGACACGTTGGCCAAATAGCGCGCCTTTACTGTGGCATTACCGGTGCTGGAAGTGGTTGTGCTTGGGTTGGACGGCGTCTCGTTGGTTCGCATTCGCCTGGCCCACCACGACTGCGTGTAGGACGGAGACAACGCGCCGTGGGACGTCCAGAAGGCGCTGTTCTCGTGGGAATGACCTCTCTGCAGCAGGGGACTCGCATGAGAGAGGCGCAGGAGATCGAAGCCGGTGAGATGCGCTGCTAGTACATCCACGACGTCCACGGGCAGCATCTCCAGGCGCAAGGTCTGTCACATCTTCGTCTTCGCGTCTATCATTCTCCTGACTGGATGACTCTCACCAAGAGATACTTACGTTTGATTGGCTATAATTCAGAAAACATCAATTATTGGCTGTAAATATATTGGTTACAGCCAATCAGAGACCTATATTGACGGTCCATGAAGTGACGGTCTCAGATATTCGAAGCCGCCGGAAGGTCACCCGCAAAAACAAACCAACGCCAACTGCCGTTGCCATTGCCGATGGGTCGCTACGTGTTCCAGGTCGACGCGCTGCCCAGCGACGTGTTCATCCTGCTGCTTCCGTACCTCTCAACCTTCGATCTACTGTCGCTCTCGCACGTCAACAGCGCGCTGTTCTCGGATCTGCTCGCGCGTGACAACATCGTCTGGAAGCAGCGCCTGCACACACACAATCCGGGCATTCTCAAGACCGTCAAGAAGCACTTCCTCGCGCGGCGTACGCTGCAATTCCCAGGCATTTTGAATGCCTCACGAGGCTCAAAAGACCGTGGAGGAGCCGTCGCGCTGCCCAACAGTTTGCACCGCACATTCATCGAGTCGTCGTTCTCGATCAGCTTGTGGTTCGCGTTGCAGTCTGGGACTCCAGACAACCGCAGTGTGTACGCGGGTGGTGTGGTGCTTGGCGCATTGTCGAGACCATGGAGCGACGAGAACTGGGCGTTCTACCACCAGCCATTCATCCACATAAGTGAACGTCGGGACCTCTACTGCTCGATGACCGACGACAAGGAGAGCGTGGCTCGCAACCTCCAGACGGACCGTTGGTACCACGTTGTACTGACCTTTAAGAGGCAATACGACCATGCGCGTATGGGGTTACAGAATGTGTACGTGGATGGCCAGCTTGCTCATACAAGCGAAGGATGTCTGCATCACGCGTGGCGTCAGGTGCCTCACATGCAACTTGGCAGTGGCTGTATCACTGGTGGTACCAAGGGCGCACCGCGTGGCCAGTCGTGCTGGTATGCCTTTCGAGGACTCGTTGATAACTGCAGCGTCTGGTATCAAGTGCTTTCGTCTGAAGAGGTCCAGCGACTGGCAAAGGGCGACGAGACCGAGGACAGTCCTCACCACAAGAGCGTGTGGTCTTTACGGCGGATCCAGGCTACTGCTCCCGTGTTTGGAGACGTGAAGAAGGTTCGCTGCTTGGCACCAACGGAAACAGTTCATGTTGAGATCGCACGAGCGTCGGAAGGAGGAGGAGGACTCACGACGCATCTCAAAAAGTTCCGCAAGATCTTCTCGCGTCGTTAAAAACGTGTTAGACGGACTGGGAAGTTCACGAACTCCCAGCGTTTCATGTATTATAAATTCAAATTCTCCTGTATGGCACTGCATAATATGCAGTGCCATACAAGAGATATTATCTCTTTCTGCACGACGGATATACGATGAGCGATACAATTTCAACGTCGAAGTATGATGATGTTGTGCAAATCAACATGATTTTGAATTTGAATAAATACGAATTCTAGGCTACATTATTCGTTAAAAATAGGTCCTATAATCGATTTACAGCCAATTGAAATGCTCGTACTGGAAAGGGTGGATTTTTTTTTCCACATTCGTCACGGCCTCACATTGCACCACCAACAGCGCACATGGCGGTTTCCAGGCGGATGTGTTCACCGGCATCATGGGCTTCCTCATCGGCTGCGACGTGCTCGCGCTCTCCCATGTGAACCACTCGCTTCTAACGGAGCTCCTCGTGCCAAACAGCGACGTGTGGACGCAACGCGCTTCGTGTACAGGACCCACCGACAACACCGCCACCGCCAAGCAGCGCTACTTCCAGATACGCACGTTCCGCTTTGCAGGGGTTCCACTGTACGAGCTAGACTCTCGGGTCGACTGGCAAACCCGACGCAAAGCGGAATACGGCGGTGGCGTTCCATTGGACTTCACGGTGGAAAGCCTGATGGGGAGGTCCTCGTTTTCTATCGGCGTGTGGTTCGCGCTGCTACCAGGCGGAGCTCATGTGAAAACGGACGGCATTCTGCTTCGAGCGCAGGCTAATCCGTATCGGAATGGAAGTGGCCGCGCCATTAACTACGACATGCAGTTCATCCACGTCGACCCAGAGGCCAATCTCCACTCCTCCGTGGCCAAGACCAAGACAATCGTCGCCAACAACCTCGAGACCAAACGCTGGTACCATCTCGTACTGGTCTTCGACAAGGCGGACCCTAGTTGGTCAAAGGGAAGGGAAAGTGTCTATCTGGATGGTCAGCTTCTCAACAGTGGATCCAAGACGCTTCATCCGGAACGGAGAAACTCACCTTACTGGCAAGTCGGCAGCGGCTATATGAGCGGGGGTCGACTTGGAGACTTCCACGGCTGGTACGGTTTCTACGGGATGATTGACGATTTTTCTATCTGGAAGCAAGCGCTGTCGTCAGATCAAGCCCAAGAACTACGTCACGGTCAAGAGGGCCTGGGAGTGGAGCCTTTCTGGACGCTTCGACGGGCTCACAGTCCACCAGAGTTCGAAGGAATCGTCCATGAAGTCGGCTGCACGCGTCCACAGGAACGCGACTGTGTCCCGTTCAGTGCTGGAGTCTCGCGTGCATGAGAAATGGAGATAGAAGAGAAGTGCACGTCAGTAGAGAATATGCAGAGGGAAGGCTCTGTTTTGGAAAAGAGAAAAAACTCATTTTCTATCGGACTAGTGAATCCCCACGTGTGATGGACCCCGATTGCTTCCCGTTTCTTATCACTGGTGCACTCTGACGCCACAATGGATCCAGTGCGTCGATCGTGCAGCGGCTCGTGTCATTGGCCAAACCACGCAGACGTTGGCTAAGCAGCATCGTGAGGAGTCGCAAGTTCAGTATTTCGTCCTTTGGTTTGGATTCACTCTTGGCACGATCATTTTTTTAACGGTTCCACGAAAGCCCGCACGATCCAACGAACCTCACTTGGCTATTCGCCTTGCAAGAGACCCGTCCCAAGTATGGCACTCACGCTGCTGACGCTGCCGATCGAAGTGTCGAACAACATCATGCACTTCCTCTCAGGATCTGATCTCGTGAGCTTGTCCCACTTGAACAGTGGACTTCTGACCGATCTGCTCGAGCCCAACAGCAACGTGTGGAAGACGCGACTACAACCTAACGGGGAGGCGAGCCACGCAAGTGCGAAGCAGCAGTATTGCACGATGCGCTCGTTGCAGTTCGAAGGTCTCACAGACGGTGCCTGTGGCCACGACGAACACGGCGGCGCAGTCACACTGCCCTTCCAAGTCGCGAGTCTGTGTGGTTGATCATCGTTCTCCATCAGCTCGGCGTTTGCCTTGTCGAAGGCACCTGTGAACGGTTTCAACGGCGGTATCTTGCTCGGCGCCCAGTCCATCCGCTTCACGGATCAGTGGTGGGCGCGCTACCACCTCCAGGTCATCCACGTTGACTCGCGCGGCAATCTCTACTGCTCAATGACGGACAACAAGGATATCGTCACGTCCAATCTCGAGACCAACCGATGGTACAACATTGTCCTCACCTTCGAGAGATCAGACGATGACCAGGGTATCCAGCGGGTGTATTTGGATACCCAACTCGTTCACACAAGCGTAGGGAAGCTTCATCAAGCGATGTCAAGTGTCACGAACTGGCAACTTGGCAGCGGATGCATCAGCGGCAACTCCAAGGGTAAGCTATCACCGGACTACTGTGGTTGGTACGGCTTCCGCGGCCTGATCGATGGCTGCACAGTCTTTGATCGAGCGCTAACTACGGACGCGATCAAGCAACTTGAGATAAACGAAGCAGGAGCAGCAGCGTGGCCTCTACGGAGAAAGCAGCGTTTTGTCGGCGATGTCAAGCAAGTACGCTGTACAAGACCACAGGAGATTCACGTATCGGATCTATCTGATGGCGTACGAGTCGAAAAGACTGAAACAACAGCAACTGGATCTGGTTGGAACCTGGTTGAAGCGACGTCCAATCCGAGGTCTGTTAGCGCAACGGCTCGTCCTCAGTTGCCTGCAGTGTCGGCTTGAGCCTCAAGCGCTCAAGTTGAGGATCCAGCGCTGTCGCCTGCCTTGCAGAGGCTCTTGAAGAGCCACAACCTGATTCATTCTTCAACATGCTTTTATCGAAGCTTTGTAAAACCCAACCTTTTGATTGGCTGAAACGTCCTGATGCTCTTCAATGTGGATCGCACCCTCTCAAAAAAAAGAACCGTGTGCGAATCCTTCTCGCCACTCACTCGCAGATAAACACTGGAAGCAACATGACCGTCGACTTCGACTCGCTGCCTCTCGAGCTCTTCGCCATCACCACCGACTTCCTGCTGGGCACCGACCTCGTGCCGCTGTCCCACGTCAACAGGCTGCTTCTCAATGAGCTCCTCGCATCCAACAGCTTCATCTGGGAAAAGCGCCTTCCACTCTCCAGCGAAATCAATGCTGTCTCCGCGAAAGAGCGGTACTGCACAAGTCGTTCGTATCGCTTTACGGGGAACACTGAGGGTCCTGGCGGGCTCATCGTTCGTGGAGGCGCCATCACCTTGCCCTACAAGGTGGTTGAAACTTGCAGTCAAGGCTCCTTCTCCATCAGCCTCTGGTTCGCGATGCTTCCAAGTCACCAGGGGTTCACTGGCGCGTGTACCGGCGGCAATCTACTGAGTGCACAGTCGATTCAATGGCACAGCTCGGGTCGACCGCTGTTCAGCCAACAGTTCATCCATGTGGATCCGAATGGCAGTCTCTACTGCTCTTTCACGGACACCAAGCGCGTCGTAGCCAGCAAGCTGCAAGACAAGCGGTGGTACCACGTCGTTCTGACCTATGACCACTCAGACGCAGAAAATGGTACGCAGTGTGTGTACTTGGATGGCGCGCTAGTCGACAGTAGCACCGGAAGCCGTCATCACGACTGGTTCCAGACGCCGTGTTGGCATCTCGGAGGCAGCTGCGGTGGTCCCAGGCTGCCATCGGAACATCGCTGGGGCTGGTATGCCTTTCAAGGATTAATCGATGACGTCAAAGTGAGGCGTAATATGCTCTCGGCTGAAGAGATCAAGCGTGAGCACAAGTTGGGTATCGTCAACGGCAAGCCGAGTGTGTGGTCTCGCCAGCAGGATCAATCGGCTACGTCGATTATCGGAGATGTCCGACTTGTTCAGTGTTCGCGGCCTCGAGAAGTCTACGTTGGAGGTATATCTACAAGGGTCATTGCATCTCAAGGTCTGGTGGAAGACTCACAAGGATGAAATAGATCTCGACAGCGTCATTGATGGCTTGCTGTTGTCCCTGTGGAGATCCGTATTTGGGACTCTCAAAAATCAGGAGGAGTGCGTGGGATTCGATTAGATGTCATTTTCATTAAATGACTTAAATATGTATTTGAACTAATCATATCTTGCTCAGTTTGAAGTCTGGGTTACGGTCTCAGATAGCAATGCGTGAGACCATCTTCCAGTGCACGAAGCCACTGCGTCACTCTCGTCACTATTGGATTTGCGTTTCAAAAGCCGCTTCCAATATGGCGCTCCCCTTCCTGACGCTGCCAAGCGACCTGTTCTCTAGCGTCACCGATTTCCTGTCCGGATTCGACCTCGTGAGGTTGTCTCATGTGAACCGCGCGCTTCTCACGACGATGCTCGAGCCCAACGGCGACGTCTGGACGAAGCGTCTCCCAGCTCTGGTAGAGGCAAGCAACGCAAGCGCCAAGTAGAAATATTCCACAAGCTGCTCGTTTTCTTTCCAAGGTCTCACACACGGCACGCGAGGATTCGAAGAACGAGGCGGCGCAACCACGCTGCCTTCCCAAATCCGGAGTTTGTGTGGGCGATCGCCATTCTCCATTGGACAGACGCGGCATCTTGCTCGGTGCGCAGTCAGTCCGCTTCACGCATCAGTGGTGAGCAGACAACCACCTGCAGTTCATCCACGTCGATCCGCAAGGCAATCTCTACTGCTCAATGACCGCCAGCAAGGAGATCGTCGCGTCTAATCTCAAGACCGACCGCTGGTACAACGTTGTGCTCACCTACGAAAGCTCAAGCGATGGACGAGGCACACAGCGCGTGTATTTGGATGCACAGCTTGTTCACACAAGCATCAAGAAGCTCCACGCAGAGCTACGGTACGTGCCCAACTGGCAGCTTGGCAGTGGATGCATCAGTGGCAACTTCAACGGTGAACCGACGCCAGGCTACTGTGGCTTGTACGGTTTCCGCGGGTTGATCGACATCTGCAAAGTCTTCCATCGTGCGCTGTCCATTGAAGAGATCAAGACACTCTAGATAAACGAAGAAGGCGCAGCAGCGTGGTTGTTGCAGCGAGAGCAAGGCCAAGGCGAAGTTCAGTTTGTTGGCGATGTCAAGGGCGTTCGCTGCTCCCGACCGCAGGAGCTATGTGTTGTGGACCTGTCCGCTAGTGTACCAATGAAAGGAATGTAACAACACCCTCAGCCGTGGTAGGCGTACTAGGCTGTTACCAAGTGTGAGCCAATTGGAGCTACTGCTAAGATTTAGGACTAAGAGTTCCGTACTACGCAGTGCAAGTAGGAAACTCTCACGTTGATACAATTAATTACGGAAGGGGGGATGCAGACTTACAACGTTGGACGCCCCCCTGCAGAAAACACTGAAAACACTGACTGGGGTCTACTTAGTTGACTCTACTATGCGTCGAGACGATTCTCTTGAAGAAATGAACCCAAGAAATGCCCTTGAGAAATGACTTCTCTCTCGAGGTCATTTGTTGGGCTCATTTTCTGAAATGTCACTTTTGAAACGTCGAGTCTGAAGACCCCGATTGGCTTTGTCCGGGTACGTACGGTAACTGGATTCAAGGTTCGCGCTCTTCGGGCCATTCGGCTTTTTGCCTGGCAGCAAGGATGGCGGGCTCCAGTCCACGCGCTAACACGTTGGTCGAAGACCACCTCCTCGTGGACACGCGGCCCACTTACCCCGATCTCGGTGGAACGCTGCCCGACGAAGTCCTCCACGTCCCCACTACGTTCCACCACCTCTCGCTTGTTCATATGCTGCCCAACGATCTCCTCGGCAATATCGCGGACTATCTCCCGCATAGAGATCTCCTCTGGCTCTCCCACGCCGGCGTCCCTCTTTTCAATGGGCTGCTCAGCCACGACAGTGACTTCTGGAATGTTCCTCTTCACCCAGAAGATCCGCCGTCTCATGAGACGGCGGACTCGCACTGCGCCAAGCGTCGGTACTTGAAAACGCGTTTCTACCGCTTCGCCGACGACCGACAGCACGACGGCAGGAGTGCTATCACTTTGCCTCGACTTATCCACCATCTTTGCGGCCACGTGTCCTTCACCATCGGTCTCAGATTCGCAATGGAGCTCCCCGCGGCGGAAGAAGCAAACGCACTCATGGGAGGCACGCTTCTGGGAGCACAGATGCACTATAACCCCACTGCACCCAAGTATCCGCGCAATATGATCAATGTCGACACCGAGTGCAACCTGTACTGCTCGATCCTCGACGCCAGGCCGATCATCGCCAGAAACTTGGAACCAGAGAAGTGGTATCACTTGGTCCTCACATTCGACCCGTTACCCAATCCAGATCCACGCAATCCAGATCCATGCATTGCCAGGCAGTGTGTCTATCTGGACGACCAGCTTCTCCACACAAGTACAGGTACGCGCTTCTACCCGTTCTACATGGCAACCCACTGGCAGTTGGGCAGTGGCCCCGAGCTGCCGACGGCTGGACGGATTGGGTTTCGCGGTCGCATCCATGACTTCAGCCTCCGTCGCCGAGTTCTGTCGCCTGAGGAGATCCAGTTTTTGAGCGAGAATGGTGAGCTGGAAGACTCGCTTCCAAACGACAAAGTCGCGTGGTCGCTTCGTCGGAAACACTCAGAAGCAACGTTCCATGGCCAAGTGATTCGGGTCAAACACTCGCGATCTTGAGAAGACTGATAATACTGCTATAATAGCACGGTAGTAGAAGGTTTTGAAGTTCTCTTCGGTCTCGACGGGTTCCAAGAACATACTGTACTGTATCACCTTGTGTGTGAGAAGTTTGCCATTGCGACCGCGATACAAATCAGGAGCCTGATTTTTATCGAAGCTTTGTGGATGTTACGTGATTCCATTGGCTGCATATAGGCAAAAACAACCTTTTTCATTTAGCGAATCAATATTGGATACTCGAATCTTCTACGGACGTTGGCTGTCGGTCAACTCACTCACCATCTCGACTCCATTCAGCCCTACCAAGCTTCATCATGCGTCTGGAGACGCTGCCCAATGACCTCGTGACTCACCTCAAATACTTCTTGCTCGGCCACGATCTCTTCTCGCTCTCTCACGTTAACTCCAAGCTTCTGACGGAGCTGCTCGCCCCCGACAGCGACTTCTGGAAGAAGCGCGTCCCACAAGCCGACCCTGCGTCTCTAAAGAGCGCCAAGCAACGGTACTGCACAAGCCGCTCCTACCGCTTACTCGGTCCTGCTGAAGATGCTGAAGGGGTGGACAGACGAGGAAGTGCCATCACCTTGCCGCTCATTGTGCACCAAATATGCGGCCATTTGTCATTTACAGTCAGTCTGTGGTTCGCAGTGGAAGATCCAACAGGCTCGCGCATTGGCGGCACGTTACTTGGAGCACAGTCGTTCAAGTTCAGCACCAACAGCCAGACGCCGCAGTGTCAACAATTCATCAACGTCGACCCCGAGGGAAACCTGTACTGCACCATGATCTACGCGAGACGTATCGTCGCCACAAAGCTGCAACCAGGCCGCTGGTACCATGTCGCACTCACTTTCAACCAGTCGCAAGACCCACGGTCACGCTATGGCAGCCAGTGCGTGTACTTGGATGGCCAAGTCGTCGACGAAAACCCAGGCAGACGCGTCGACAAGTGGTTCTACATGAACCACTGGCAGTTGGGCAACGGCTGCCTCGGATCTCATACTGAATGGGATGGCTTCCGCGGTCTGATCGACGATTTCAGTGTCCGCCGTCGCGTACTGTCGCCTGAGGAGATCCAACAAATGGTCAAGCACGGCGAGCCAAGAGAACCGCGTCAGAATGACAAGGTCGTGTGGTCGCTGCACCAAGATGAGATGGCGGCGCCGTATCACGGCGAGGTTATGCGAGTCAAATGCTCTCGGCCACGAGAGTTGTGTATGGGCGGATCACTGACTGGTCCCAGAATGCCGACGGGATGGAGTGGTTATTATTCGTATCGAGCAAAGGCAAGGCCAGTCCACGCCGCACCCTAAGTTGGCCGAGTCGAAGAAGGATCGTTCAGTGCTGAGGATATCTGTGATAGAGAACTTCGGTCGGACAAGAGGACCACGGCGTCAACGTTGAAGTCGTCTTCGCAGTTCAGTTGTACCAGAGTCAAGAATGTCAGCCGATAAAGTGTAGCCATATCAACATTTGCTCCAGCCAATCCCAGCACAACAACTCTTCATGACGGACGACAGGCAAAAATGACACGACCTTCTTCAAGTTACTTCCTGAAGTACCGGTAGTAGTCGAAGTAAGAGCTATTCATAGTTAACGATAAAATACTTCGAAAAGAGGCCGCTGCTATTAGCTGAGCCGTTGCCAATTCGTTCCTGTTGAGGCCAAGTCTTCCATCTCGCGGTCTTGGAGCCAACGATCCGAGAAAGGACAAAGGCCACGACCCACTGTGCCGTTCAAAATTCCACTGTGGACTTGACCGGGATGTCGATAATCGACCCAGCTGACGCGGAGCAGCGTCGGCAGCATGACATTGATGTCGGTATCGTCAAGTTCAACGCCAACCACCCCAGTGACGGTATCCAGTACCTGGTGAGCTGTGGACACTTAGGACACGAATATCCGCGTGAAGTGGCTCGCTTTCTCTACGGGCATCGCCACACGCTGCGCAAGCCGCAACTCGGCGAGTACCTCGGGGAAGGCGAGCTGTTCCAGGGCGGATTCTGTATGAAGGTGTTCGAGGAGTACGTGAACTTCATGGACTTTTCTGGCCTGGAGATCGACGTCGCGATCCGCCAGTTCCTCGTGGATATCGCCTTCCCCAGCGAAGCGTAAAATATCGAACGCATCGTGGAGAAGTTTGCAAAGCGGTTCTTCTTGACAGCTCCGGCGGGTCAGTTCGCCAATTCCGATGCACTTCGCATCCTCAGCCATTGAATACCGGCACTCTACGCAGTGTTCGTCCTCACGTACTCGGCTTCACGCTCAACAGCGACCTCCACAATCCAAACATTGCAGAAGACAAGAAAATGACTCAAGACCAATTCCTGCGTGCCAACCGAGGCATCAATGACACCGGGGATCTGCCGACCGAATACATGACTGCGGTCTACGAGCGAATCAAGGCGCAGTCGCTGTGGCTCAGAGAGGACTAGGCTAGGGAGCCTAGTTCTCTCTGAGTCACAGTGGTCGTGATGGCCGGCGGTGATCGGATAAAGCACCATACACTACAGAAGTATTGTAATAGGGTGACCTGTCCTCGTTGTGAAAACACGCGGCACCCGTACACAGAGATAGGAAGGCGGAAGCCACCGATGCCATTAGCGTATCCGGACTTGTTACACTCCTTTTCGGTCGTTGATATCTACAACATGCCTAGCCCAATCTTGTTCCACGCCTGCATGCAGTCGTTCGCGGTTCAATACTCCTGGCGAAGGAGTCCTGCGTCGGCCTGATGACAGCTCGTGTACCGTCTTGAATCCGACCGCTGAGAAACGGTGGCAGCATGAAGCACTTGGTGGCTCATCAATTATCCGAGGAATTCGAATCCTGTCCAGCTGCTCGCCAGTCTGCGACTCCTCTGGAGACTCTCCGGATTGGGGAAACCTCCCTTGTGACATGGCCGAGACTGAACGTTCCGTGCGATTGCCTTTGGGAGATGCGTTCACAAGTTCCAGTGAATCTTAGATCGTGGAGTGTCAAAGGGCCCATCACCTGTCGATTAAAATCGACTAAAACTGACAGGTGGACTTGGACCGAGTTGAACACGGAAGATACACGCTTAGCCTCTGACCGTGTATTCTTTCGTGGAAACTCCTCCCATCAGACACTTCAACGATGGTATGCAACTGCGAGAGCTGTACAGTAGGATTGCGGTTTCCAACGTGCCATGAGAAATGTTGCAGATTGAACTGTGGACAGTACAGTACCTCCCCCATCAAACATCTTTGAGCGGATGGACCCGCACTGCCGTGCCTTCCACCTATCGACGCACACATGCTCATCTACAAATCTGACTGTGACTGTCACTAATCGTGATGATTAGTCCCCTTGGCTGACCTGAGTGTTTACGGTCAGCCACCATTGGTAGATACCCTGTGATAGGTATCTATATCTGCCGATGCGCCTCGATCAGTGGATCGATTGGAGCTCAGAGCACCCCCCCAGTGGGGTACTGG